>BJCO01000286.1:0-22981 GCA_018326465.1 Flaveria floridana | reverse complement strand
TTGCAATAAGTTGGGTCAAATATTATAATTTTATTTCGTTGGTATAAATTCGAGTTACTCTATGTTTTGAGTAAATTTTGTTAGGAAATGTGTTACAGCGACTATGCTTTATCATGTCGCCTATGGCTTTCCCGCACTTGATTATTTTGATATACGTTTTGAGTTGTTCTACGTTTTAACGTAAATTGTGTTTGAAATATAGTCGATTTAAATAAAATATGTTTTTATTTGATGGTACAAATTCGTGTTACTCCATGTTTTACGTAAATTTTGTTTGAAAACAAGCAGAGTCGATTATATTTTGTACTTGATCATGACACTTATGCTCGCCGCAGCAGCAACGCGCGGCGAGTTAATTCACTAGTTATATATAAAACATATAACGAAAGTGAAATATATAATAAACATACAAAAATTTTTAAATAACATAGAAGTTTAAATAATAATTTTTTAAAAACTAAACATTTCTAAACCGGTTTAGGAACCGGTTTGGACCGGTTTAGGAACCGGTTTGAAACCAATTTCTAAACCGGTTTAAACATAAAGTACTCCTAACTGACCAAGAACCGGTGGTTTGGGCCGGGTTGGAACCGGTTTGGGCCAAACTAGTTTGAGCCCAAAACCAATTTCGGTTTTTTTTTTTCCGAACCGGTTCACAAACCGGGTTTTTTGTTCACCTCTAATTTCAACACCCTTATTGCCAACCCCAAATCCAACAATCTAATAAATCAAGCAACACCCATCATATAGATGAGCAGACCTTTGATGTTCCAAAAACATAAACTTTAAAATAAAAGCTAAGCATAGAGCTATCAACGAAACCAACTCATTAAAACCAACAAAGAATCCAGTGATAAAACACCATCCCCAAAACATATACTTCTAGTGGAAAGAACGGAAAACCAAGGACCAACGAAGCAAACGAGGCACTGGCCAAGGCTTGAATAAGCATTTTCCGAAAACGAGGAATTAACGATGATTCAAGTCGTTAGTGAAGCAATTCCTTTCTATTTTATAACACAATTGGTGTGTAGCGAGCATCTAAGCTCTCTTAACCACCTTCCTTTGCCTAGCTTGTAGTTAAAGTTGATCCAAAATGAAAGAATATCAGCTCAAAGATCACCAAGTTCAACGTATCTACATCGAGATAAATCGACTAACGAAGCAGTTAATCAGAAGATGACATATACTGAAGGCCGCACACAATGAGTATAAAAGGTTTTATGGAGCCATGGTCACCCATCAACATGAATGACCATGAAGTTTAGAGAAGGTTGTTGGACATGTCGCGTGAAAAGAATGTGATCATGAAGTTCAGAGAAGGGTGTGACATTGCATTCCAATAACCATAGTTGGTCGGTGAAAGGGTGATCGAAGTTCAGAACTGATCGAAGTTGTAATGAGATAACTGGCCAGTTCTGAACAAGTCAGAGTTGTGTGGAGATGAAAGACTAGAGTTTGATGGTCAGCAACATTCAAAATTGTATGGTCATGGAAGACAATCAACCCAGCTCTAACACCAAACGGAATTTGGTAATCAGTTGATATATGTTGCATGTTACATTGAGAAATACAAAAGGATATATATACACACACACACCACCGTCTATAATATACTAATATTAATATTTCACTCTACGTCATCTCCCTTATCTTCTAATGAAATACAACTATAAAAGGGCATCAAAAGCTACTTGCAAAACTCAAACAGCCCATAAAACTCTGGACATTTGTGGGCTACATAAAAGCTTCTAACCTTGCGGCCTAGAAAACGTTCACCAAAAGTGCTACAAAAGAACGTTTTATATCAATGCATGAAGACTCCTGAAAGATTCCATACAAATCAATGCATAAAAATCTCTATATTTCTATCATTTACAATTTTGTTTATTACACAGTATGAAGTAGTCGAGTAGGATTTTTTGAATATTACGAATATCATGTACCAAAAATATGTTGTTATGGTAAAACTATAGAAATAAGTTCTATAAAGGAATAGTAACTGCATTCAAGGTAAAGTGATAATCGGTCATTACTCGCTACGCATTCACCAAGGGCTTAGAAATTGGTTGTAAAGAATGCCACCATCCTCTCTTCCCTGTCGTCCAAGTGGTAAACAATCCGTCATCCCAACAACAAAAGAAGCTAGAGACATCATATAAGAGTGGGGGAATAATATTTTTTTACTAAAGCAATTTAAACTAAATTTCCAAATTTTTACCCATTTGACTGGTGGTGATCTAACTATACTGACCTGATGTTGAATAAACAACTCGGGATTTATACCTCTCGAAATAACACGACAATAACATTTAAAGAAATATAGCCACTTACTGCTTGTCAACCTCATGATAACCATACAGAGCTATCATGAATCAGCCAACTGCAAACGTGGAACTATATTCATTGACTGGAGTTCCTGCAACAAGTAAACAAAAAGTTTATACACTCCAATTATTACAACAAAACATAATATAATATTAGACAATATCATAAGTGTCTAACACCACTAGATGTGACAAATGAAAGAAGAATTCTGATCAAGAGATTTTATTAATTTTACCTGGAATAAAAGCTTGCAAGCATATGGTAGTTTCATGGCTGAGATATGATCACCGTTCTTGCATGTGGAACAGATCCTAGTTTTTGTTTGATAATTAATGTACCCTAGTAACCCACACTTTCTGCAAACCTGCAAGATGAAAAAACAAAGATAAAGCATAAAGTTATGACAATTCAATAGGGATAAGACCATCGTAGTTCCTACATACTGTACATTCAAATGAAACTTTCATATTCAAAATGATAAATCATAGTCCATGAAATCTTTTTAGCAAAGATTACAGTTTGTAAAAATATACATTTAACGAATGTGACGTACCTGAACTTCAAAAGGATCGCTAGAGATCATTAAGCGTTCATAAATCAAATTACTTGTTCCATAAGCAATTAAACAATCTCGTTCCATTTCCCCCACTCGCAAACCTAGGTAATAGTCACAGTAATTGTTTTGAATTAAAAAACGATATAATGTCAAATATATTTTGAGAAGCAGAATTCTCACCTCCATTTCTGCTTCTCCCTTCTGTGGGCTGTCGAGTTATGAGTTGGCGAGGGCCCATGCCTCGAGCATGCATCTTATCAAGAACCTGATTTTTATATAGAGCTCAATTAGTCATTTTAAATCAGCACCATTAAAAATTATAAACAATGATTATAAAGCCACAATATATGATGCACATGTTTATAAAATAATTTAGAATCATTAGAACCAGCTTTCCAGAATAAAACTTGTGTCCTCTAATCTTCCTGAAACATCCTACTACCATAGGAATTGAGTGAAAAAAGATTTAATTATTACCATATGCTTTAGTTTCTGGTAGTATATCGGCCCCATGAATATATATGCTTGTAGTGGTGTACCAGTGATACCTGAAATAAAGTGACCATAGCAAAATATTAGAAATAGATAAATAAATAAATAAATAAATAAATAAATAAATAACAATAGTAACAATAAAAAACTCCATCCTGTTGTAGAAGGTAGAAAACACCATGTGCAAAAAGAAGATAAAAACCTGAATATAGAAAATCCTTCCCATTGTAGCAAAAGCCATGCTTCACAAGGGTTTCACTGTGTAAAAGATGGAGTGTCATCTAATATGTGCAATTATATTAACTATTGAGATAAAATCACCTTAATCGGAGAGAGATTACACCTTATATCTTCAACTTTATGTGCATGACCACTTGGTTCCCCAAATGCACTGCCATAATGAAACTTCCCACATGAAACACCAGCCTTACTCCCAAGAAGCTCTATCATCTTCCCAACCGTCATTCGACTGACAAACAAATAGATGACACATGACAAAACAGAAGAAATTATTTTAAAAAACTTACAGGTCAACTTCCCTACCTTGGAAATCCATGAGGATTCATAATCAAATCAGGGCATATGCCACGTTCGGAGAAAGGAAAATCTTCTTGTTGAACAATGGTACCACAAACACCTTTCTGACCATGTCTGCTACTAAATTTATCACCAACCTAAACAAAATAAGCATATTAGGAACTATTAATATTAAAAAAAAAAGATATATGGTATTGTACATCATGAATCGTACACTATTACCTCAGGCCTACGGGTATGGCGAATCATGAATTTCACAATTAGATTTTGTTTCTTATCAGAGCATAAAGCCACTCTATCGACAACAGCTGGCTCCCCTTCTGCACCTTTGTAGGTTTGTTTACTTGTTCTATATTGACTGGATTTAATAACCAATACCGGAATGAGGTCACCAATAATAAGAGTATGTTGAAGTTAATTACATTATAGCCAACTCACGCTTGTGAAGGATGTGACTTAGTCTTTGGATCCACAGGGCACTCTTTCTGGAGATAAATATCTTGATGTCTTATAATTTCACCAGGAGAAGCAAGACCATCATTATCCAAAATCTACAAAAAATCAATTATTATATGATCACCAAATGGACATATTTAAACAATGCTTATGAATAATCAAACTGTGAAAAACCTGAATCTTCTCTGGGTCATGCTGGGATTTTCGAGGCGAAACAATCTGGTCACATACATGATCATACTTCTGATACATAGCTGACATCCTGTTTATAGGCTTAGATATGAGAAGCAGCTATATTAACAGAATAAAAGAAACTCACAGGTAACAGACTATATGAGTACATCTGAAAAAAACTTATATGATTATTACTTTTTCATTACAATACAACGACCAAAACCACGATCCAAAGATGATTTATTCATGACTATGGCATCCTCAATGTCATAACCACTGTAACTCATAACTGCAACAGTTGCATTTTGACCAGCTCCAAGCTTATCATAACCAACCTAAAAAAGATACCTTTTAATACCTAATTTTTGAAAAATCAAACAAATGAATTCTAAAATAGTTAAGTGAGAAGAATAATCCTGACCAGCTCAATTGTTTTTGTTGTCAGCAATGGTCGTTGAGGATAAACCAAAAGATAGATCAATGTATCCATCCGACATAGCTTCATATCAAGAAATAATAGAACTCACTATGTATAAATATATAATCCAATGCATGCTATCACCACTTTAGGTAAACAAACTGATTAATGGACAAACTGCATGGTCTAGGAAGTAGAAAAGCCATACCTGGTTATATGCAATATTACCCATTGCTTGTTTTCCCATAGCACACTACATAGGCAAAAACCAAAAACATAATCAACAAACCTACTGCAATCAGAATTTTAAATGTCTAAAAATGCACATTAAATAAGAAATAAAAACCTGATAAGTATTTCTCGGAGACTGATTATGGTGAGGATAAGGAATCAATCCAGCACAAGCACCTAAGATTGTGAAAGGTTCTATTTCGATATGAGTTGTCTCACTGGTAGCCTCTCCTTCATATAAAGCAATCTATAGATTATAAAAGCAAGAAAATAAGTTACGAAATCAATAAACTCCTGTTCATTTCCAATTATCAAAAAACAATAGCAAACCAGAGCATTGTTCTCTTCATTGACATCAAGATACTCTATCAGTCCATCTCGTAAAAAGCTGTCAAAATTGCGAACTCCGTCCTTTAAAAGGAGAGAGGCTTAAGATAGTGTCTAATACATTGGAATTAAGTTTGTTAGCAACAAAATGAGTTAAGTAGCTTACTTTCAATTCTTTCATGTGATGATGCTTAATTCTTGATACACCATTGTCAGCAATTACAAGTGGCCGACAAACACGGCCACCATCTGAAGCAATATAAACACAACGCTGCCAACAAAGAGAACGACAACTTGAGAAGTAACGATAATGATTTTTTTTGTGAAAGTAACGTTACTAATACATGTGACAATATACAAGAAAAACAAGCACTACATTAGTCAAAAGCTCCATGTAAAACTGGCAAGCCCATTATCAAGGGTACTTTTTGTTCCCAAGTTCAACCTTAAAATAGATGAAAGAAAATAAGTCATATTTCCAACTCACCATTAACATGTATAAATACCTTTCAGGAATCTCAAATGAAAAGGCAAAAATAGCAACTAAACCAAGCTCAAATCATAGCAACCAAGCATTTGATTAGACTAGACAATGGTTAAAGACTAGGAAATGAAACTTATGTAACTGAATATCTTTTGTCTAACAAGAAACAACTCATACAGATGGACAACTCACATAAATAATAGTGTCAGAAATATAGCTAAATCATATTAATTTTTAACTATAGCAAATATTATTGATGAAATATGTTTTTGAATATAGGCGTTGTTTTGATGTTAATGTTTAGAGCGCGTCTAATCAAAATAAAGACAAATGTTTTATAACACAACTGCAGTTATAAAGAAACTCTTCTAATTTAGTTAAGTTATTGTCATAAATCATACTCGAAACATTCTTATCATGAGATAAAGCAGCTGTTACAAATATTTCATTTAATTGCCTTTTTTCTGGGAAATTAAAAAAGCAAGAAACCCTAATCTTAACAAGCAACAAATGTTACTTAATGATTGCAGGTGCAAAAAGCTTACTTGTTTCTCATGGACATATATGCTTACAAAATCACCTACTTTACCGGCTCTCCGTAGCTTTCTCATTCCATTTGCAAACAGCTACAAAGTCATCATGAAAGTTTAAATATCAAAGTGATGACATTATTTAAGTAATGAACATGAAATTATGAATATCAGCTAACAAAAATCATTTTTAGAACCTGTGGTCTCCGGTGCTTGCCCAGGATAAGCCCATTTAATATGACGAGAAATGAATCCGGCGAATGAAGTTCTTCACCAGAGAGTAGAGACAAGTCCTCAACTCCCAAGCAGTAACACTAATGACAAAATATAAATTAGAATATATATACACATGGTTTTGATACATGTACTCTAGGCTGTATGCCTGTATCAAGGTTGTATTTTTCATTATTAGGAAAAATCAAATATCAGAAAACTAGAACATTAAATAAAGAAATACCAAGGAGATTATAGGTCCTTCCTCTTCATCAGTTGTAACATGTGTCATCAGAGCCAAATTTTTCACCAACCCACAAGCTTCACCTTCAGGAGTGTCACATGGGCAAAGCATGCCCCACTGTAAATGAAAATTTTAAACACTTAAATATACAAGTATTTACAATTTGATCAAACTATCGGCTCAAAAGAGAAACAGCTGTTTGAGGTTGATATTGGCCTTACTTGGCTAGGTTGTAATGCCCTAGGTCCACTAACTTTCCTTGACTTCTCAAATTGTGGTGAAATCTTTGTCATGGAACCAAATGCTCCGATAAAAGATAGTCTTGTAACAATCTGATACAAGTGTAATTTTAGTTGATCACTTGATCATGTAACAAAAAATTTCATAATAAATTTTAGAAACAGAAAAAATAAAGCACCTGAGTAATGCCTTTCCTGTGCATCTTAAATCGACTAACATCCCAATTTCCAGTAGAGAGGCTACGCTCCAGGCCACTAGTGATATTATCTTTCACTATATGCTGAATAAGAATATTGAGAAGTATTAAAAGAACACCAAAAGATGTCTGAATTTCCTATTAATCATATTGACATACCTGAGATATGTCAAACCTGCTAGAACGACTAGCCTTTGATAGGATCTTATCAACAGCCAATTTTATCGTGTCATTCATTGACTTGAATAGGTCCTGGAAGATTAAGTATAACCAGATATCAAGCAGTTTACACTATGGATGTTAATAAAATAACGAAGAATCACTATTGGCAAAAAGAACAAACTACTAACCTCAAATAGTAGAGCTAATAATTGCCCTGAAAGCTCCAGCCGCTTATTGCCCACATAATCCTGTAAATTCATTAAAATTTACAATCAGTCAAGTAGTAAAAACATATACATAAATACATATATAATTATAATTTATAAACACTATGTTTAATCATTCTAGAACAATAATTAGTAAAGAGAATAGTTGTTTAGGCTTAAACTTACTTTGTCATCCATTGCATCCTCATTTAAAATTGCATCCATCATGCGTCTCAACATCACCACAACATACACACATTTCAAATGAAAACTGTTTTCTCGAACCTAGAGAGAGATATAAGGTTGTGGAGATAAATTTAGGTTCATATAATACATCCCAAGACTTGATTTAACTCACCGGAATATTGGGAATAAAAATATCCCGAAGAACACCCAAAGCTCCATCATCCTAAATGAAGCACAATGACTGACTGTTATACTATGATGCTAAATTTAAAAAATTTTAAATAAAGAGAAGCTATATGCCTTCAGAAAAAAAGTACATAGAATGAAAAATACCTTACCAAACCTGGACATAGACTTCTTGCGCTGCATTGATTTGAAACAGGAATAATCAAGAAAAAACATGGAATGATAAATAAAGTCTTCTGTGTTTAACACACATTCATGTCAAAAAAAAAATACAATATAGCTAAAAGATACAAGTCAAACATTACAGACAGAAGTCATAACCTAGTCCTAAATTCAAATGACAATAGACAAAGGAAATTGAATTTTAGTTTAATAAACATAAATGCAAACACTCGGAATGAAATCTATAAAAATCAAGAGGACATTTATGCTTGAACTTAGATAATGCATCAGTCTGCATGTACACGCCACGAGAAATACTATTTTCATTGCTTGCCATATTACTGCGTGTAATTCAATAAATCCGTTGCTCTACACATCTTTAGAGAACCTTTTCTGTGCTAACATAACACCTCATCTAAACATAAATAATGAAAATTAACTTGGAAATTAATCACACTTTCTACCGCATGTTAGAAATTGAGTCTAACCTTCTTGTCAAGAAAATCCAATGCTTGCTGTTGCGTATAGACACCAAGACTTGCACAATCCTGAAATTTTATATGATATACATTCAGTGTCCGTTACATTCTATTCTGACAAGAGAGGCTAATTGACGGCCCATTGCATGCACATGTATATTACTTCTGCATTTGATACGAGAATAAATCAAAGTACTGAAATAACATGATTAAAGTGAAGAGCTATGAACATCATACCAAAATGGCAATAAAACATCTTAAGTTTAATGTTTAACGCCATCAGAAGGATCAGACCATGTCAATCACTCCATTGATTACAAGTCCGTTCTTTATGTTTATGTAGATGGTATTAGTCTAACAAGAAATGACAATGCAGAGATTTAAAATAGAATATTGGCTATTTAGCTGCTACGGACTAAGAGGTTACTGGAACTCTGGAAGAGCCAAAGAACTCAAACCTTTACTAACAAAGTTATATTATAGCAGCGCAGCAATCAAAATTGCTCAAAACCAAGTCCGTCATACCGTCATTAAAATGAAGCATGTGAAGGTTGATAGACATACACCTTATTGGAAAGAAAATGAGATGGCATTTATCTACATTACTGCATGCCATATATTCCTACTGCATAGAAAACGTTTGAGAAGCTAAGTGGGAATGTTTAATAATGTCATGTCTATAATTTATTTATTTTGCTTTATTACTTTCAGAAGTTTAGTTTAATAAACTAAGCGGAAGACTAGAAAGATGATTGTCAACTAATTTGGAGAACAGTCTAATTTAGCAAAGTGAGAAAATTAGATTTTTTACTTGCTGTTAGATCTGATAGCTTACCTCAATCGATGGCAAAAGCAGAGTAGCATACTGAGGATCTCTACCAAGCATCTGCACAACTTCCTGATCAGTTTCCATGCCCATAGCTTTCAAGACCAACATAATAGGAACCTACACCAAAAACAACAAACAATGTTAATCTGTTACATGGGAAGTGCTAACCATTTATCCAGAAATATATAAGCAAGTTTTGAAAGAAGAAGACACGACAATATAAAACATACCTTGGAAGTAAATGCATTCAGAATCAAATATATTTTCTCTTTCTCCATTCTTATAACTGTTTTACTTTTTGTCATAGCAGTGCTGCTCATGACAGATGCTTGGATGCTGAATCAGAAAACAGAATGTGCTAAAACCAGGGGATCTTAGCCAAGAAACAGAACAAGAGAATACACTAATAGACATGCATATCTCAAGGGAAAACAAAAGGACGAAAGAATACTCACCAACCCTTCTTATCTGAGTCTATAATTATCCTGTTCTTTGAAAGCTGCTCTTGAATTAAAATCACCTGGACAGATCAAATCAACAACATGCTATTGGTAGCATCAGTATAAAGATATACAAGAATGTAAAAACAATCATACTCATGAAATGATAAAACAAAAGAAAAGAACAACATGAAAATCAAGGTCACCTTTTCATTTCCTTTCACAACAAAATATCCACCTGGGTCAAGTGGGCATTCACCTAGGAGAAATATGAACGGAAATTAGTCTACATATTTAAGTATGACATGTTGATAACATGAATTTAAGTGCATATAAGTAGACTAGTATATTGTTATGTACAACTTATTTTATTCTATAAAGTATACAAACCAAGTTTTGCCAGTTCATCTTCATCCTTGCCATGAAGGACACAAGAAAGGCTCCTTAACATAATAGGCATCCTTCCGATAACAACTTCTTTCTGCAATATCATGTAAGGGAGATTTAAGTATCATATATCTGAGACCAAAGTTGCTAATATTATCAGAAATTTAAAAGATACCTTCATCATCATACGAGAATCGCTACCATTGCAATACTCAATGTTCACAAATATTGGAGCAGCATACCTACATTGTGTGGCACATAATGAAGAGAAAGAAAAACATACAGTTTCACTCCGGCATGTAATATCACATATATTTGATGCCGCGCACATGAACTGAAAAATAAACTTGCTTACGTCTTGTCACCTAGCCGGCACTTTTGAGGAGTCAGTGAGTCAGTCACACCATCAACAACTTCAGAAGGCCTCCCAACCCAAACATCTGTATATCTGTCATCACACCAAAGTTACAAATCATAGCTTGTTTTTCAACAGCTTAAAATAAGAGAACCACACCCTTCATCAGGAAAGAGACTAGGGTGTGCATGAACATGTAGCCCTTGATAGAAGTGATTTTTATATTTAAGGACGATTCCAGTGTGTTTGACATGCAGTACTGCACTAAAAAGAGGTATCACTAATCGACATTAATGACAAATTGGCTGAATATGTAACATACGAGCAGGTAACCACTTGGTAAGTGGCAAGTGCTTGAAAAGTCCATGATTACAGCATTGGATCTTTAAAGCTCTAAAATCAAAAAAACATACAAAAATGGGACCATTCTACCTGATGTAGACACTGGAATCAAATCTGGATGTCACAGTGTTGTTTGCACGAACAATCTTCTTTATTTCAGTGCTTATGAAGTAATTAAAAGAGTCCAGATGTTGCTTCACCAATCCTCTGACCTGCAATTCCAAAAGTAAGCACATAGCTATCCAAATATATAATATCTGTTACATTCCTCAAAGTTTCCCCTCCTTTTTTCCTTTCTTTTTCTTTTTGACATCTGAACTAGATAAGTGAATAAAATGTTGACCTAATGATTATTCTGACTGCCTAAAATGATCATTTTAATATAACTGAAAAAGAAACTAATAACAGTAATGACAACAAAAACCATAACACTAATATGGACCAAAAGCTCAGATAAGCGAGTGAAAGCATAGCATTCCTAATCACCAGCCTACAATTACATGTTGATACATAGTTTTTAACTTCTAAGCAGCAAAAATATCCATGCTGATAAACGTGTTAGTTTGTTTCTTGAAAAACCTACTAGAGAGAAATGAATGTCAGCACTCAAACATGTGTGAAGTACGCTCTAAGGAACACATTTTATATGTCACGTGTAACGATTTATTCAAATGAAATGTCGATTCATGAACAAAAACAGATATCGCCTTCGCTTTACTTAAATTCCAATCACATATCGAAACTCAATTTAACCAGCAACGTATTTCTGGCGTGAAAACCCTAATCGATTCCCCATTCTCTGAATACTCCAACAGTAACAAATCTTCTCACCAACGAACAATTTAAAACCAAAATCTAAATGCAATTACCTTAAGAAACTCAGGAAGCAATTGGAACTTATCGACGGCAGACTTCACCGGAGCCGCAAGGAATTGCTTGTCAACACCTCCGGTACTGAAATCAAAACGAAAATCGAAGAGTGTGTATCAAATTAGGGTTATGATGATTACAAATGATCGTAAACAAACGCTGTACCTTTGAATACCATCGTATGATGTAGCAGAGTCTTCGATTGCCCCCATTATCAATGAAAATCGAAGAGCAGAGTTTTGGTATGATTAGGGTTTAAGAGAAATGGAGGTGGTGAATATAAACCCCTTCGGTTCCTACTTATATATACCCCTTCGATTTTATTTTTCATGTCGTGTATTTGGTAAGGACTTTTCTTGTCGTATATTTGGTAATGATTTTTTCTATCCGATTCGATATGATTAAAAATATTGTTAGTTTCCTATTGTTAGAAAATCTATTTTATTGGTATTTTGATTAGGCTAAATTAATTTCAGTTTTTTTTTATTTTATTAATATCTCGGGCAGTTTAATTTTAGCGGGTTCCATCCATTAGCTGAACCGCAAATCCGATTTTTCAAATTCAGACCGTAAACGGAAATGTATTATTTTTTACATAGAATACCAGTCAGGTTAGTTTTGTTTAACTGGTTTAGTCGGTTTCAATGGTTTTCTAATGTCCTGGACATCTATGCTTGAGTCCTTAAAACATCACGAGTCTGTGTTTCTAGCTCTGTGCGCGTTAACTCACTGACGGATACAGCTTAAACCGAAGGGGACAGGTCCCCGTGACGTTATAGTCACACTGTCACAGACGTGCTTCATACATTTAAAAACTTTATTAGCAGGAGTGTTAAGTGGACCATGTTTCAAATAGGTCAAGGCCCATTAAGCAAGTCCAAATAGCCCAAGGTCACACTTGACTAAGTTTGAAAGCATTTTGAATGTTATAAACCTTTGTTTTGCTTCATAAGGTTTTGATCGATTTTAGTTACTTTAAGCATGTCAGTCATTGTTTATTGAATAAATTTTAACAAAACTCTGCAAATAAGATTACTCGGTTGCACTCAATTAAAATTTTTAATTAACACTATGAGCATTTTTAGGATTTAAAAGTTTGTTTCTAAATTAACACTAAGAACTTTCTCATTAGAGTCTTTAAAAAAGTTTATTTATCTTTATAGTATAAGAAAAAGTTAAAAAAAATCACTGCATCTCATTTTTATAATTTTGTGTATCTATAAATTATAATAATGAGTTAAATAGTGAGGTATTATATTTACCAATTCACTACTCATCTCTTATAATTTCTATATAAGCGAAAGAGATAAAAAAATATAGTAAAAAGTGACAAAAAGTGCTTATTTAATAGAATAAATATAAAAACAAGAAATGAGATGTGAGATTTAAGAAAAATAAAAAGAATAAAAGGATAAAGATGATTTTTAGTTAAATTATTATAAAGTTAAAAACAAAATCTCTATCGTGAGTATTCTAAGATAAAAATAGTTATCTAAATTAGTTTGAAAAGATATAAAGCTTCAAACAATAACTAAAATCAAGAAATTATGTCCTTTTTTAATATTTACAATTACTTCTATTAAAACAACAATAAATTGAACCGTGCTTTAAGCATCAAGGATAACTATTTTCCAAATGAAAACAATTTAGGTTTTTATTAAATCGCTAACTTTAGTAAAACGTGTGTTACACGGGTTGAATAAAATAAAATATTAATATAATAAAATTTATTATTTATAAAATAATATTTTAAAATATTATATAACTGAAATTATGTATGAAAAATAAATATAAGTAGTAAAACAGTGATATCAACTTTTTAAAATTTTGTTTTTAATTTTAAAAAAAACATTTTGTTATAAAATGCCATTTTTCAAAGAAATCTTTATTATAACTATTTTTGGTTTTAAAGAGTTGACTTTTTAAAAATACCAATTTCAAAATATTTCATAAAAGTTTTATTCTTTAGAAAATTTTATTATTATATAAAAAATTATATTTTTAGAAATAACATTAATAAATACATCTCTTTCTTAATTTGTAAAATCTAAAAAATATTAAAAAATATTCTTAGTTATTAAGGTAGATATTTAATAAAAGAGAGAGAGGTAAAAAAAAATTGGTAAGGATGACTGTGGTATTGACACATGTTATCTCATTATACTCTTTTATTAGAGTATGAAGATAATGTAATTTACATCAGGTGTAAAAATATATAGGATGAATATGAATAATTATCAAATATCATAATAAAATAACTTCTCAAACTAATTTAAAACATAATATAATATAATTTATAATTTTAATAAAAAAATAAGGTTGTAATATTTTACACCTTACATGTATGATTAAACATATTATCTATTTTACTTGTGTATTATATGTGTATCGCCTGTTAAACTACTTTACGTGTTAAAATTGTAAATTAATATAATGTTTATTAGTTCACAAGTGGTTCTTGTAAGAGTATTCACATTAAAAACACTAATCCTCACTTTCCTTCAATAAAATAATAATTTTTTATATAGTTATCGTTACATTTTATCACTTATTCACTAATAACCACTTTAAAATTATTAAAAAGTTTATGAGGTTGTACCGTATTTTTTCAATTGTGAAAAAACACTATACTCACTCACAAGTCTCAAACCACTCACAACCTCTTAGTTTAAATCACACGGTGATATAAAAATAATAAAGTACTTTGTATGCTCTAAAACTGTGTTCTTAAGTTTCATTTAAAAAGAGAAATGAAAGAAAGTGAAATGAAAGAAAAAATAGTTATGTTTCAGAGTTTTTTTAATGGAAGAAAATGAAATGATTATTAAAATTTTTGTTATCGAGTTTACTTAAAGAGGGAAAATAAAAGAAAAAAATAAAAGAAAGACTAAAATCAATCATTCCAACACGAAAAGAAAAATAGAGAGAAAAGCAAAAAAAGAAAATAAGAGGAAAGAAGAAAAAAGAATAAAAAAAATTTCATTTATTTTCCTTCGTTAACGTTGTGTTGTGTTCCGAGGCTTACTTAACGAGAGAAGAGAAATGAAATATTTTCTTTTCCTTTCTACTCTTTTTTTCCTCAATTTCATTTCATTTTGAAATCATTGAATTTAGCATTCATTTTCCTTTTATTTTTTTTTCACTTTCTTTGTTTTCCCTTCTTAAATATATTCAGAAACATAAATTTGTAATAATCATTCTATTTTATTTGATTAAAAAAACTCAAAAAACATATATATTTTTTGTTTTTAAAAAAATCTCCAAAAACATATATATTTTTTGTTTTCTTTCAATTTTTTTTCTTCATAAATTAGTCTCGGGAACATAACTTAAGAGGGTGTTTGAGATTGTTTTTGAAAATAACTTATTGATTTATTGACTTTTTCAATAAATTAATAATTTAGTATGAAATGTCTTATTAATTTATCACTATAAAATGAGATTTTAGTCTTTTAAAATTTAATAAGTTAAAAAGTCCTAAAAAAATTACTCCCACACACCCACCAGCAAACCAGTGAAGTCAGCATAAGAATCGAGTCCCCAATTATGTGTTGAATAAATGACCTAAGTTATCACTCGCGGTGGCAAGTCGGTCTCTTTGAAGGTTTGAACTCCGATGGACCTAAGCGCCTCTACCGCCGGTCCGCCACCGTCGAACAAGCGGAGAACCGTAGCTTTTCCGACGAGAATTCAAGCCCTCAACGACGACATCATGTGCACCGTTTTCTCCTTTCTTGATTTCATACATCTCATTCGCTGCACTGCCGTCTGCAAATCTTGGTAAACCAACCCTCTATACAGAAGTTATCGATTTGTGTTATTATCTTCTTGTAATGACTGTGATTGACTACTTACCTCATTCTTGAATGGTGTATTTGAGATTGAATAGTGTTGTATTTGTTTTGATACAGCATATAAGCAGTTTGTGGTTCCTATTTGAGATTGATATTTTTGGGATTTGCTTGACCAAAGGCCTATATGATTCTAATTATTTGACTCCTTAAAAAAACAGAGTTGACAAATACTAAAACAATAGTTTATCTCAGTGCGTTTTGTTATAGATAGATCTACTATGAGTGAGCTTCTACTTGGTATGTTTGTTGTTGTTATTGTTGTTGATGATGCTCCTTATCGTTGGTCATCTTCTAGTTTCTGGTAAACTATGAATAGGTTTTTATCAGATTATTTGGAGCTTGTGCGAGTGAAAAGGAGAAAACGTACACTCATATTTATGTTTTGTATTTCATAGCGTGTCAAAGATCTAAAAATGTTGAACTTTTAGTTAAAGGTTTAATCAATCCATGAAGGTGTCTGTTATGAGGGAGTGTTACTGAGCGTTCCAGTTAGAACATGTTTATAATTTGTTCGTGCTCTCATTAGCAATGTGATGGTTGCCCGTTATTTGACAAATTAAGTGCCTTGATATCTCTGATCGAATATGTTGGTTTAAGTTGAAGTGATTTTCACTTGGTAATAGCATATTATTACCAGTGAGCCTTTTCTATTGTAAAAAAAATTGCCTAGCCTTACTTTCTTCATGCGTTATTTGTTTCTCTGAAGGAACAGATTCATTGATAAATCGAAGTTACTCCAAATTTTGTACCGCGAGCAAAGAGGGATTTTTGATGGTGATGTTGGCACATCTACTTCTTCAGAAGGAACTTGGAAAAGTAAACTTCATGACTTGGCTGTTAGTCGACACCGGTCATCATTACACACAGGTTCTGCTGACATATATCAATGGAAAGGTCATTCTGATGGGTAAGATTTACCTCTTCGTGAAGATTTCCCCCAACTGATTTGTTCTTGTATGTTAATTTATCTCTATAAATTGTTTCTTTTTAGGATTTACAGGTGCAAAATGAAGATGGGATTGGTCCTCACTGGTGGAAGTGGCAAGGTAGAGTCAGACATATGCACTTGTTTTTAAAATCACGTGGGTCATCCATGTCTTGCAATTTTCTTTTCTTATTTTTATATTTAAATTACATTCATAGAAGGTAAAAAAGGAAGATATTTTTCCTTCATAAAACTATTTCCATTTGATCATCAAACTATCTTCATGATGAACTCTATAACTTACTCGGTGGATGCAAAATGCACACAGCTACATCTTTTCAGTCTATGTTTCACATTTTTAGCAAAATTCATCATTTACTGTCATATTGGTTATGTATCTCTTTTGCTAAACATCACGTTCTCCACTTTTGCTAGGTGATGCGTCTTTGGTCTGTAGAAAGATACAAATGTCTGGCTGAGTATTATCTTCCACAAACAGGCTCTTTGATTGACTTCAATTTTGACGAGAGCAAGGTACTTTCTGTTGCTTTTTAATACGTTGAAAAGTCACTTTTCACCTTTCTAACCACCAACTTTTTATAAAGCTTAAGGCAGCTGTTGTTTTTTTTCTTTTTTTTTAATTGCTCTAGTCTACTACATGCTTTCTGACTTGCTTAACTTTTTGGCTACATCACTGTAGATTGTTGGATTAGTAGGAAATCACATATGCCTATGGAGGCGCAATGAGAGGAGAAGTATATTTTCATCACAGAGTGGCCAATTTCCTAAAAGCTCTTGCATGTGGTAAATTATTGTCCTTGAATTTGAACACCTATCTGAATACTGATGCGTGTTTATCAGTTACATTTAGCTTTATTCTGTTTTCAAATTCTTTTTATTAAATTGCATGGCGTTAAAAAAACCTTTAAGAGAGCGTATATTTTTTATTGTAGCTATGTGGATCCAGAAGCTGTTGTTGGATGTGAAGATGGGAGAGCTCGTGTATTTGATATGTATGGCAGGAAATGGTCTAGAATCATAAAGTATGTACTCCATAAACATATCTTTCACTTTATGTTCTCTTTTTAGCTTCAAACTGCCAAATGTTTGTTAATAAAGGAATTAAAATTTTAATGACTGGAGTTTTAACTCAGATTTTCTGTTAATATTAAGTTTTTTTCTTGTAATGATTTAATGTAGGATGCACAATGGGCCTATTACCTGCTTATCTTTCAGTGATGACCAGTTGCTTATTGGTGGTTCATCTTTTGGCCATATATCTATATCAGATCTTCAATCTGATCAGCAAGTAGCAACACTGAAGACTAATGATTTTGCAGGTTGGTTATAGTGTCATTTGTTTGAGATTCACGTTTCATTTCCTTCTACATGCGGTTGATGAAAGTTCGCGACATGATTGTCAAAGATACTGTAGTATATTTAGCTTTCTTGATTTGATTTTTTTGCCGTGTTAAAGCCATAATAATTGGTAACTGAAGAGGTGGCAGACTGGCAACCCCAGTCCATTTACTTATGAATAGGTCGATCTAATTGTTTTATCTCTAATGAGTCAAATATGTAAAATAAATATAGCAACTTAAAGGGAAACAGGTCCCAGGTTTACATAAGTGCATAAAACCTACTGAATCACTTCATGCAGAGCATTACTTTTTTATTGAAATGATATAATTTTTTACAATCATATTGATATGCTCTGCCCATTACCCGATCCGGCAAACTCTCCCATTATATCATCCTCAAATAGATTGGAATTTTAGGTTTCTTACACATCTTTGCATTTAGAGCATTGTGAATTTCAGTTAAAGAATATACAGCTTCGTCTATTAATGATTCACGTAACTCATAAAGCATTTTTCATAATCATAATTTGACCTCTGTTGTTTTGTAACAGATCTGACTACTTTGTGTTACAACTCACGTTCACATATGGTATTTTCTGGGTCAAGATCTGGGCGAGCATCTTCTTGGGATCTAAGGTATGATACATAATTGTGTGTGTGTATATGTTTTCAAGGGTGGACCTTTATTACGGCCGTGGCCTGTTTAACTGTATGCATTTACAAAGCAAGAATGAAATATTTCTGTCTCGTCACCTTCAGGATGATGAAACAACTATGGGAAGTGCGAGTGAGTCCAAATCTCATATCCTCAATTCAGCATATGCGTGATGACATCTCGATATTAGCCATGGGAGGAATAGATGGTGTACTACGCCTTGTGGAACCACAAAGTGGTGATTTTTTGTCAAATTGCATAATTTATGAAAGTAGCAGAAAATTAAATCGTTCAGAGTCTGCTCACTCAACTGTTACAAGAAAAAAAGGATTAAGAGTTTCAGAAGATGCTCGTTTCGATTTAATGCCTCGAATTTCTAGACCGTCCATTAGCTGTTTAGCTGTGGGGATGCAGAAAGTTGTCACCACACATGCTGATGGGTATATCAGAGTTTGGAAGTTCAGTAAGTGAGGGATTTCTAACCTTTCAAAGGTGTCACATATGCTACTTTTTCACCTATTTGACTAGATGAATAATCAAATATTTATCTTGTAACATTTACATGAAACGTGTTTGTATAGTTGTAGATGAAACCATAAGTGCTGGAAGAGCACATTATAATTTCATGTTTTAACTTTGAACTTCATCTTTATAAAGTTCATGTTCACTCTTTAATTGGATGTTATTGTTTGTACTGGAATGATTTGTATTTACTATTCTTGAGTTTCCATTATAGGAGGTACCCATACGGTCATACCTTAGTACTTATTTTCTAACAAAGCTCTAATGACACTTGTATGATATTATTTACATACATATTTATTTCAATCTTGTATATGTGTACTGATTTGATCGTTGGGTGTCAGCCCTGTGAACCATTTGTGACGTTACAACTCTGTTCATTACTTGAGATGATAGGAAACTATTCAATATCGTCATAGAGATTACTTTAAATCGGACAGTCTGGTACAACCCTTAAAGCAAGTGAGACTCCAAGAAGTCGATAGAGAAAGAGAGAGCCTCGGGGCAATTTTCTGATAACTTTTATTCCTTAATGCAACCAAATAAATATAAATAACATACTAGGAAAGGGAAACATGGAAATAGTGCTACTAATGCAATAAGAAAATAGAGATGTGCAAGGCTAAAATTAAGGGATGCGGGTGCATTACGAGACGTTTCAGAATAACTCGTTTATGGCTAATTGGAACGTGGAAGGTGCGTTGGTGATCCCGAAAGGCTTTACGAGAAACTAGCAATACCCATCTTGGTTCAAAATGTTGTCTTGCGTATATCGGCTTGTGCAACTCTGATTTGATGTAACCCCAACATAAGTAGCTTTGAAAATATTGTGTGATTTATCTAATAACTCATCACTTGTCGGGTTAGGGAACCAATATTGTGTCGTCATTGCACTTAGCCAAGCGAATGGGCTCTGGCTTGAGCGAACGACACCATCATTAAGCATCTCGTTGATCAAACGGGGGATCAATTGTTTTGGGAATTGAGGATAACATTAGGGTTGCACGTCAAGGAGTTGGTTTGGTGATCATGTGTCTGCTTGGGGGTAGTGTATTTATTTGAATAGATTATTTGTGCTTTTAATGCTCTTGCCATACCTTTTTACTCCCAAGTAACTAAAAAGTAAAATCATGTATGTATAAAAAAATTTAACGGCAAATATATGACCCTGATTTGGATGATAAGTGTTATCCTGATGAGGCTCACGTATCCGTTTCCTAGACAGAACCGCACCATTAACCCCCTCATAAGGAAACTCATTGCTAAAAAAACTCATTAACTCAACTCTGAGCATTTGGCTCAGTGAGAAAAAACAAAACTTTTGAATTTTGGATACGAAAAAAAAGCCAGGGAACTATGAAATGTCATGGGTGGCAACATGACAAACCTACGTATATATGGTAAAGAGCCCAAATATCTACTTAGTTTTGGACTCCTAAAATGATTATCCCGTCCCTCAATGACTTTTTAACGGATTATTTCGTAATATTTGATGTTATTTGTTATTTAAACATTGTTTATCAAATATTGACATTTTCATTCATTATTTAGACATAGTTTAAAACCACTATTTAAAAATAAGAGTGTTTTTGTCTTTTTCAACTTTGTTTTGGAAAGTTGAATGTTTGGGGTGTGCTAACCGGATACATGGAGAAAAGATATACTAGATGGACTAAAGTGGGGGGAAACATTTTTGTTGTAACAAATGTCAGAAAAGATGGCGTAACAAAAGGTCATGCGACGGTTAGATGTCATGTCATGTTATTGGTTTGTTTGTTTTTTCGGCCGATGATATTGGTTTGTTTGTTTTTTCGACGGAATAATGGTTTTGAAACCTGTGGTTTTCATTTTGTTTGATTTTGTAATGTTGAACAGTATGGTTATATTTAGTCAATTGGGTTCATATGCTCGTCAATTGGGTTCATATGCTCGTCAATTGGGCCGATTGTGTTGTGTTGTTTGTACTTAGATGTTCTAGTCAAATCAGGTCAACCAGGGTGTTGTTTGTACTTGATGACGTATTGAAATGTTTTGTTCGTTATGACTTTCCATTAGATGTTGTGAATTTCAGTTTAACGCACATTGTGCATTGAAGCACAATTGCATTAATATATATATTAAAGAGATAAACTCTTAGCTACAGTAATACAGTGCCTTCACCACTTCTGCCTCAGCTTCTTCTTCTCCTCCCTTCTTCTTCTCCGCCCTCAGCTTCCCCACTTCTGGCTCGACACCCTAACCCTAACCAACTTCACCCTCACCCCCAACTCCCTCATCTCCGCCACCTGGACAGCTGAAACAAGTCGGAGGAGAGGCGGTGAAGATTGCGACGCCGGTGAGGAGGAGAGGCGGTGAAGATTGCGACGCCGGTGATCACCGAGGCGTCGAAGAAAGCTCAAGAAGTGTTTCAGAGCCCTGGGTTTGATACTCAGCCTCGGAAGGAAGAGACCACACGAATAAGCTTTTGGGGAAGACGATACAGGCTGCTGATGATCAACAACGTAAGTATTTCAAGGGTGTTAAGGTAATCTTTAGCGGTTTTGAGTAAAACCCTTTTTGATTTGTTCGTTTTGAGATGTGGGTTTGTTTGATTTGTGTGTTGTGATGGTATTGAGCTCTAGGTGTTTGATGAAATGTCTGAGAGAGATATATTGATTGTTTTGAATGTAATTTGAGTTTGATTGGTTTCTGGTGGTTAAACTTTATGGTGGGTAAAAAGATTATGTAATAAAGATTGGATTTTGGTCTGTTATTTACAACATTAGAACAGTTTAACTTTTCGATTTATTCGGGTTTGAATCATATTGTTCAAGATTTTGTTTCTTGAAAAGGTTTTTGGTTGAATTTTTTGGGAAGTTATATGATCATTTGGGTTATTCATTTGTTTCCTTTGATGTGAATTGTGAGATTAGTTGATGTTAACCACTAGATATATTCTTAGGTCGGGTAAGGTATGCATCCTTCTATTTGGTTTTTTGATTCTGCTTTCTGCAAGTATTTTAAAGTTTGCACATTAGTTTACCAGTTTGATATTGTGCTTAATTTAGGATGAAGGAGCTCTAGGTGTTCTTCGAGATATTTTTATTCCCAATATTCCGGTAAGCTGAATCAAGTGTTTGATGAACTATATGAATTTTAATGTATCTCCACTTTACTATTTATATCTCTCTAGGTGCGGGAAAACAGTTTTCATTTAAAATGTGTTTATGTTGTGGTGATGTTGAGACGCATGATGAGTGCAATTTTAAATGAGGATGCGATGGATGACAAAGTAAGTTTGAGCCTAAGCACCCTCCATTGCATGTATATGTATATATGTGTTTGTGTGTCTACTACTAGACTGAGTTTTTTAATGAATTTACAGGATTATATAGGCAATAAACGACTCGAGCTTTCTGGGCAACTATTAGCTATACTGTTTGAGGTGAGTAGTTTGTTTTTCTGGCCAGCAGTGATGCTGATTGTGACAACGTAGGGTGTGTTTCCTGACGCATTTGTAAACGATCCTATTTTCTCAATGAAAGATGATTTTGTTGTTAGGTCCATGAACCAACTGCTGACTAGAGCAATTTATGCGTCATGACTTTTGTTCCCTTCAATTGTAGTATATTCTTTGTTGTTTTTATGAACATGA
>BJCO01000277.1:0-11033 GCA_018326465.1 Flaveria floridana | reverse complement strand
CAGATTGAGCAATATTGATTGAAATAGCACTTATCTATTCTGTGATTTGATATTTCACACACATCATAATACATGTGTTTGTTTCTCAACACTACTCATGGTGTTGAGGCCTCAGTAGCTTTACCAGTTTTGGACTGAGCCTCAATCTTTGATTTTGGTGAGGAAGCATGATCAGCCCTTTTAATAGTTTTTTTCACAACACTATTAGTTTTGATTTTCTTAGGTTGATTTTGCTTTCTTAAACTTTTCTGTCCTCCCTTTTTTGTTGGTTTACATGATCTTTATCAAAACCATTACTTTGGTTTTGATGATTGAGGATCAGATTTGATCTTTGTTTTTGAAAATAGTGAGATTTTGCTTTTGATTTTCAGTGAAGCGTTATCTAATTTGATTGAATTCTTTGGAGATTTGATCTCACAATCAGATCTGCTTTTAGCGGATGGTTTCATAGAATCATTTGTTATCTTCTTTTCTTTGGAAATTGCCGGAACAAATTTTACAAAAGGCACTATGGCTTTGACAGGATTTCTTAGTTTAATGACATTTACTGTCTTGTCTAGTACTCTTTGATTTTGATTGGATGACCTAACTTAGATTTCTCTTCATTTGTTTCAATATAAGCACTTGGTTCATTTTGAGGATTAGTGATTTGAGTTACTATTGATTTAGGTTCAATAGTTTTAGGTTTAATTTTATCAGTCAGAGTGACAGACTCAGGCATGACAGTGTAATTGTCATTATATGGTGGGGGACATGAATTATATCCAATCCCAGTCATATCATTGTGCTTCTTCTGTGAATCAAGCATCTCTTGTAGCTTAGCTGAAGACAGTTGAAACTTTTCAAGTTTAACTTCACTAACTGATTGCTCAGCTTTGGATTAGGCAAGCTTTTCAGTTAATTTTTCATTTTCAGTTGCAACAGTGTACTTTTCTCCATACAGTTTTTCTATATATGAAATGAGAGATTTGATTTTTATTTCATAGCATTTGATTTCTCTTTTATACATCTTAGATTTTACTTTTTCTTCTTTGATTTTAGCTGCCAAGTTATGATCATGCTCATGGTAACCCTGTAGTTCAGCAATACATTTATCACTACACAGATTAGATTTTACCTCAGATGGAATTGGAGTTGGGCCATCATTGATGTGAGCCATGAGAGCATGATTTTGAAGTTGAGGCTTCACTTTCTCAGCATATAAGCTCTAGTCACATACTCCATCTTGTCTGATGACAAGATCATTTAAAGTAGATTGGTTGGTTCCATTAGCTTGGTTTGTCAATTGTGGCTGACTCTGGTATGGATGTTGATGTTGTTGTTGGTGATGATACTGCTGCTGTTGATGATTATTGGACTGATATCTTGTGTTTGGTTGTGAGTTTGATTGGCCCTGAGAATTCCTTTGGAAACTATTATTGTTTCTTCTAGGAGCATCACATTCTATTGAAAAATGGCCAGTCATACCACAATTGAAGTATTTGACTTTGGATTTGTCATATCCAAATTTTGTGTTTTCATTCAGACTAAGCTTTCTCCCTTTTCTGAAGAACTTCTTGGCTCTCATTGCTATCATAGCCATTTGCCATTGCAGATCCATTTCTTCCACATCATCTGGATCCATTTCTTCCAAGTCTTCTTGTATCAGGTGAGCAGAAGTGAGTCTTCCTTGCAAGTAGGCTTCAAAGCTTGTAGCCTTTTGCTCTTAAGACCTTTGATATTCAGACAGACCTGTAGGAGTGGTAGTGAACCCTGTTGGTGGAGATGATGTTGATGGCTTGTTTGTTGATGGACCAGTAATGAAACCTGTTGTCTTCACTTGATCTCTTGTAGAGAGAAAATCATCATCCTCAGTAATGAATGCATTTTTCACCGAGTGAGTGTCTGAAGGAAATTTAAATGCTTCAATAACTCGAGGTCCACCTAGGTTCCTGCTCCTTTCATCAAGTTCATGAGCTTCAATTTATGTCCAACGTGGTACTCTCTATATCAAGAGTGTTTTTCAGCATGGTAACATTTTGTTTCCAGCTTTCAAGAAGGCTGTAAAGCATCTTTTTGTTAAGCTCTTTGACTTTATATGTAACCCCTATAATCTCTATATCATTCACCAGCTGCATAAATCTATGCAATTGTTTTAAGATTGACTCCCCCTTGGAGTGATGAAAGGTTTCATATTGATTAACAAGTTTATCCTCGTTAATTTTAGCTATTTCACCGCTGCCTTCACACACAATCAGCAGTGCATCCCACATAGCTTTAGCTGTTCCATACTTTCCAAGCCTTTTTACACATCCATTTTCAATACTTGAGTCAGAATGGAATATGCTTTAAGATAAATCTTTATCATTTTATAGTCATCATCATCCAGAGTGAGATCCTTTATAGGTATTCTTGAGGTTTTGTACAGAGCAGCCTGGTTAGCAGAAAGTGTCACTGGAATGTGAGGCCCTTTACATATGGAAATCCAATTGTCCGGATCTACACCTTTAATGTAATTCATGAACCTAATCTTCCATTGCCTAAACTCAGATTTGTGTTTAAGCATGGGAGGTTTAGGAGTATGACCAAGTTCAGAGAAATTATGTGAATCCATATTAGTAAGCTGTTTTTAACTTGTATGAATATAGATTAGATTGGTTGTTAAGTCCACCTAGTCCTGATAGTCCAAAACAGGATTATTTAACCAGATCTACTGAGTGTAGTTGGTTAGAAATTTGTTAGAATTTTTTTTGTGTAATTTTCAGAAGTTTTTATGTCTCTGTTGTGATTTTATGGTTGAGCAACTGTTCACAGATTTTTTCTTGAGGGTGATTATGGATGAGCAGTGACTGTCAAAGTATTTCGGCAGATATTCAACTTGTATACTGAATAGAGGTGGTCGAACACTCTACCAGCAACTCAACACCAGATCAATCGAGTTCAGCTTAGATCTAAGCAGATCTGAAGAAGAACCAAGAGCCAAAGCTTTGATACCAATTGACTGGGTTTGTTGAGAATGATATTCTCTGTTGTTGTGAAACAACAAGGACCGAATATGATGATTAAGTCAATGATTGTAAGGCAAAATCAAACAATCACAAAAAACTGAATGCATGAAATACTCATAAATGCTCTTTGTATTGATTAAGGTGAGTGGTTACAATAAATGTTAGGGTTTGAGCAATCTACAGTAACAATACACCTCTTGAACATAAGATGAAACAAAATATTCTGATTGTCTATTCTCTGTCTATCCTCGGTCACCTCACATACGAGGATTTCTATTCTATTTATAGGCTGACTGGAAGCCTTTAGAAAAGACTAAATTACCCATGTACTATAATCTAATCTAAGTACAAAAAGTCTTCATCAGCATTAGTCGTTGTTCATCTTCATTGACTAATGCGGATGTGTTGATCTTCATCAGCATTTGTTTTTCTTCTATCGCATTAGTGTTTGGTCATCAGCATTGACAAATGCGGATGAACAAACACTTGGAGCATTTGTTGCTAAGCATCCGCATTAACTAATGTGGATGTACACTTCCTTGTCAGCATTTGTTCGGCTATCCACATTTGTTAATGCGGAAGAACAAATACTTGTCAGCATTTGTTCTTTGGTCATCCACATATACAAATATGGATAGCCAACACTAGTTCTTCTTTTATTGATGCAGATTCTTCATCCGCATTGGTTCTTGGACTTGGGGAGATTTTCAGCAGAACAACTATCATCCACCACTTGAATTGGCATGTATGATCCTTTCAGGGTCCAACAAATGGCATTACAAGGAACTCATAATGACCATATCAAGTTCTGAATGTAGTCTTAGAAATATCCTCCTCTTGCACTCTTAACTGGTGATATCCTGATCTTAAGTTAATTTTGGAAAAGTAACTAGATCCTTACAATTGATCAAATAGATCACATACCTAGTGTGGGGATACCTATTCTTTATGGTTACCTTATTGAGTTCTCAGTAATCGATACATATTTTAAAAGTTCCATCCTTCTTCTTAATAAATAGAACTACTGCTCCCCAAGGGGATACACTAGGACGTATAAATCCTTTATCAAATAATTCTTGAAGTTAGCTTATTAATTCCTTCATTTCTGTTGGTGCTAAATGATACGGAGATTTTGCTATAAGGGCAGTCCCTGGTACTAACTCAATTTTGAATTCTACCCGACGAGGGGGTGGCAATCCTAGTAATTCATCAGGAAATACCTCTGGATATTTTTTTAACAATAGGAATATCTTCTAAATTTTTCATTTCTAGTTGTGTATCTACTATATGAGCTAGAAATGCTAACATATCTTTTTTAGGTATTTCTGTGCTTTCTTACGTGAAACTATCTTTACGATACCTCTAGGTTTTTCACCATATATGGTATGGATTGTATTATTCTTATTTGTAGGCATTTTAATCATTCTTTTTCCACACATAATTTCAGCCTGATTCTTACTTAACCAATCCATACCCACAACAACATCAGAACGTCCTAATTCAATAGGAATCAAATCAATATTAAATTAATGATCATCTAAATTTAAAATGCAATTAGGGATAACTTCACTAGCCTCAATTATTTTTCCATCAGCTAATTCTATCATATATCTATTTTTCAGCTTTTCTGATGTGAAACTAAGTAAAGACTTAAATGTATGCGAAACAAAACTAAGTGTCGCTTCCGTATCGAATAACACAGTTGCAGGTTGGTTAAAAGGAAACATACCAGTTACTACTTCCGGTTCTTCTCATGCTTCCTTAGCTTGCAACACAAAGGATCTACCACGCGGATTATTTGTGGGAGCTTTCTTTTTCAACTCTAGACACTTATTGTGAAAATGATTTTCATTTCCACATTGATAGCAATCTGGTTTAGGGTTTACAGGTCCCTTACAGTCTAAGGATATGTGTCCTTTCTTCTTACAATTATAGCAAATCATAATCATACACTTATCATGATGATATCTCTGACAAGTACTACACCATGGTTGACCTTCCGTTTGAGGCCTCTTTTCTTGTGCAACTCCTAAGAAGTTCCTTACTAGGTTTCTGGTTACTTTTTTCTGTTGATTCCCTCCAAATCTTTCTCCATAGTTGCTGCTGTTCCATTTCCTCTTATTTCCATTTCTTGAATTGGTCAAGGATCCATTCTAATCATTTTGTCTGTCAAACTTCCTGCTAGAGCCTCTGCATCCCAAAAATTTTTGGCATTGTAGATTTTACCTTTCCTCTTATCTGCGATACTAAGCCCCAGATGTATCTTCCTAACTTTTTTGTTTCTGGAGTCACCAGATGTGGTACTAACCTAGAGGGTTTATTGTACCTATCAGTATACTCCCGATGTGCTGCATCTTTCATTTCTAATACCAAAAATTGTGTTTCAATTTTCTCTATTTCATTATAAGGGCAATACTTTTCAATTACAAGATTCCTAAATTCTTCCTAGCTTAATCCGTTCATAAGGTTCCTTCTTTTTGTTTGGACATCTATTTTCCACCAAGATTGTGCCTCACCCTTAAGAGAATGTGAAGCAAACAGGGTTTTGTAGTTGTCAGCACAGTTACTAATATCTAGTACTGATTCCATTTCTTATAACCAGCCTAAGACTTGTACTGCTCGACCTTTCCCATCAAACTCCCGGTTCTACATGACATGAAAGTCTTATAGGAACATCATTTCCTAACTCTGTCTACAACCTCTTCCTCCGGGTGTTCTCCTATGTCAGGATTTTCTGGTTCCTCATTTCCAAGTGGTACACCTCTGAAATTAAGGTTTTTTTGTAATTGAGCTATTAAGGTGGGTATTGCAGCTTCCACTTGTTGATTCACTATCTGAGAAATCCTTTCATTCTCATTCCTTATGGTAGTAACTATCGAAGCTTCTTCTCCTAGCCTAGTTCTTGGTCTTCCAACTCGTGCAGTTCTCCGTACTGGTTAAGTAGTCCTTTTTGGCGGCATGTTTTACTACATTATGTTGTATTAATATCTTAAGAAGATAAGAAAATATATGCAAGTTTTTACCATAAACACAATATTTTAGTAGTCATAAAATCAAAGGAAATAATTTAACATATATTCTTATTCTATTATTCTTAAAGTTATCTTAGCATACATAAGGTTTTCTAGATTTCTAATTTCCCCAAACCCATTTCCATAGTTTGGTGAGGATGCTGTTGCCTCTCTTCCTTCCGTTCTTGACATGTGCTTTGCTTATCCAAACCTCTCGTTGAATCTTCTTAACCCTTTTTAGAATCTGGTTGGTTGCCTTTATTTTCCATTTTTCCAACCTTTTTCTTTTGCCTTCTTCCATCTCAGATTCATTAGATTGTTTCATGAGTGTCATCTCAGATATTGTAGGAAAATTTTCTGGGTGTGGATCTCCTGTTTCTTGTATCTCATCATTCAAAAGTTTCCTGCCATGATGTACTCTCTTTCTAGGAGTCTGGATTGTGTAACCGCCCATGGTGACTGGTGCACGTCGAACATAAAACTTTGGAACGGTTTGGATCTGGGTCTTAGGTTGAGGTGTTTTAGTTCTGAGGTTCTATCTCAGGTGTTGTTTCTCTATGATCCGAACGATCAGTTTCGTTATAGTAACTATCAGATATATCAGAATTCATGCTGCAAAAATTCTTACAAATTTAACTCATGTAAATAACATAGAATTCATTGAATTTTCATATATGGATCATATATCTAAGCATGAATATGATCACATAAAATCATAAAAGAAACAATATCCTCGATGATTTGTTATCGTATGAGCTTGTGGTTATAGTCTAGGCGTTTGCTAATAATACCTAATTCTTTATAACCAATGGCTCTGATACCAACCTGTCACATCTCGGCGAAAGCGTGAGATGCTTGGGTGTGACAATTTGGCTCAAAACACATTGATTACAGACCATACAATTTTAACAATAATTTTAACATAGCATCACATAATTTATATATATATATATATTTTAAGGTTACATATAAGTTTTATACAAAATTTGTCTATGCAAAGACTAATACATTTTTAATATGTAACCTAAATACAAAAGTGTTTAATAACCGCTTCTTATTCTTCAATAGTAGTGAATATGTGCATCCACTATTATACTAGGTTCAAACACGTTTACAGTTATTTTGACACTTGTCTTCCCAATTTCTTTACCCGATCCGTTATATCAAACGAAAACATAACACTGTTAGTCATTCTGATTACCTGAAAAAGCATACTCAAAACTATCAACATAATATTGGTGAGAAACATAGGTTTAATAACCAAACAAAATATATTGATGTAACATAAATAAGATTACAACCAAACCTACTTATATGGCAGGTGAATTATAACTGTCACAAATACAAATCATAAAATTAGATAATATAGAATCACAACACTCATCCTGTTGGTGCAGAAACTATTTTCCTATGTAGCGCTACCTATACATAATCAGACGGTTCCACATCCGAATTAATGGTTGTAGCTTATGGCAAAATGACAGTATTTCAAAAAGTCTTATTTATTAGCATCAATCGTAAAACAATATGCTTTTTCCCCCAAAACTCATAATGTAAAAATGGGGCTATGAATCTCACATTAATTCCACCAAAACCCTATAAATAATTTTATGTTAGAAATATATCTTATTTCTTTAAAATTTTCAGCATGTTATTTAGAAATTTCAAAACAGTAGTAGTAACATCCAATAATCCATATTAATATATAAAAATTTCAACTAATAACTACTTACAGATACTTTTCTAGAATTTTCTTCAATATTTACATAAAATAAAAGAAATAGCTACGGGTTTTCTAAAATCACTAAACTTTACCAGTATAATTACCCTGAAGTCCATATTATGTCATAAAATTCCAATTTATTAAAGCATAATAAACAGTTTAATACGATTTTTATAAGTTTCATATAATTCAGCATAAATTGTTAAATATCTGTAAAAATTCTAACATTTATACATAATGTTCTGTTCTCTATATCATAATTTATGTGAATTTTTCATAATTTAACTCATTGTTTTGCTCTTTCTTTCAATTTTCTATTTACATATTATATTAAAATGTAAAAACTCAGTCATACAAACGAATTAAATCATGAAATTTATTTTGGAACTTATATAAAACACAAGGATCATTATATAATTTTTTCAAATTTTTACCAGGTTTGGAGCTTCCATATAATAATTATCTTTTGATAGGTTCAAAATGGATCGATCTGTGATGATTTTGTAATGGAATGATCAATAAAAACACAAAGTAATCAAACACAAGCAAATACTTCAAAATTCATAGCCGTTTTCATTGATAGTAATTGCAAATGGATACAATATGTAAGGTGAATAATAACAGAAAGTCCAACTGTCTCGAACACCTGCAAAAATACACATGCTATCCTATTTATACTAAAAAATGAAAACAAAGGAACATATTTACAAATTAATCCCTATACTATTTCAAAGACACAAATGACTAATGCTAATCTTCAAAGAGCACCAACAATACTCCCCCTAAGGTTTGCATTTGTCTTCAGTCTATTATGAAGTCTTTAGGTTCTTCTTTCACAGAAATCATGGGCTTGTTCTTGTATCTCTCTAACTTCTTCAATGCTTTCTGAATAGAAGACTTGAACTTTGCTTCCAAAATGCCTTGTTCTGGCTTTGATTCATTTGTTTTAATTTCCATCTTTTCCATCACTTCTAAAATGTCTTTGGATAATCCTGCTATATCAACGTTTGCATATAGCTTAATAGGTTTTGAATGATCACTTGACTGAATCTCTAAAACACCTTTGCTTGAGATTCTAATGAATTCAATATTCTTGATTTCTTTCTTGATAATGCTTGCATATGCAAGAGCTTTCCTTAAAGAAATTCTCTCCATAGTAACATTCATAACTTTTATCACTGTCATGAAGTATTTTTTGTCATTTTCAGTAGCTTCAGATGATACTCTTTCAAATTTTTAATTAGACAAGAAGGAGATATAACTTGGATGTAAAAGTTTCAGTTCAAAAACTCCAAACAAACAAATCATGCCTTTGTCCTAATCATCCAGATTTCTTAAAAGCATCAGTTAAAAGGAGTCAACATGATAAAACCATATTAAAATTGGTTTTGATGATTGAGTACCATCTATAACTTTCAATCCTGGATTGGTAACTTTATCAAAGTACTAATCACTGAGTCTCTAGATAACTTTCTTTATCAACTGAACTTGAAGCTCCCTTCTATCTTTTCTTTAACTGCTGAAAGTATTCTTTATCTTCTTAATCACGTCATGTTTTCAAAAAAGATGTCATCCTTGAAATTTCGCGATCTAGAAGTTGTACAAATTTTCTCCTCGAGGTGCCTTTATAGGATTTATCAAGGGTAATTTATGCAATTCTTTAAGACCTTGGACTGGAAAAGCAATAATGCTTGAGAAAAAAAGATATACATCATATATAGCATTCACTCTCTTTATCAAAAATGCATCAAACACTTCATCATACTTCCATGCTAAAATCTTCACTTCTTTTGTTTTATCAGGAATAATCATTGCATTGAGTAATTCAGAAATCGATTGTCCTGTATGCAGCATGTTTCTCATAATATCTCTAGCAGATCTAGCTTTATTCCACAGTTGTTTCTGATCAACTATAACATTATAAGCTTGCTGTTCATTTTCTGGAAACATCTGCATCAACTCTTTCCTCTTTTCCTGAGTTCTTTTCACTAACTCCATAGATTGTACCTCATGAGGTTTCAAAATTTTTGTTCTCTTTATGATTTCAAGATATTGAGGATTATCTGTGTCAAGCACAATCATCCTATTGCTTTGCTTTTCTGTTTCTTGAAAACTTCTTACTAAGTTTCTCAATCACATTCCTTACAATCTATTTAATCTGTTTCTTGGATAATTTCTTGATTGTTACCAAATCTTCAATGAGGTAATGCTCATGTCATCTGGATTTAGATGGTGAAGTTCAGATGTTGGAATGTCATCAACATTAATGCTTTCATTCAATGATGTCCATTCTCCATGCTCTAAGCTTATTTTATTTGGATCAACAGGAGCAGATGACTCAGCTAGTAAACACTTTCCATATTCCTCATTTATTTGAGTCACTGTCAAACCATCCAAAAATACTTGATTGTATTTTTTATTCACCAAATAATTATACCTTTCATCAAAATTCACAGGTATATCTTCTTGAAATTCTCTCACTAGCGATTCAACAATATCGTGTATGTCTTCATCTTCTAAGACTTCATCGTACCAATCATCAGGAAAATCAGAGTCTATATCATCTAAAGCTTCAATTTGTTTCTAAATGTCACTCTCATCCATATTCAATACTTCATCAATAGACTTCTGCCTTTTTGAATTTGGATCTTCAGATGATTCAATCATTGTTTCATCAACTTTTATTTTCCCTTTATCTTCTTAAGATATTCTTTGAACCGTAATTTATTGAACTTCAGGTTCTGTTTCTTCCTCTGATGGTAACACATCAGGTTCTTTTGATTTTTCTTTCAAGGATTCTTTTAACTTCTCACATTCATCATTCGGAACTCTTAATTTTTATTCAAGATCTTTCATCATCACATCTTTCTTCAATGAATCATCTTTTAACATCTCATTCTCTTCTTTCAACTTCTTTATGATTTCTTCTTGTTCCTTGTTAACTTCTTTCAATGACTCAATCATATCTGCATCATGTACTTCTTCAGTTTGAACAGACATATTGTTAGGACCGTGTACGTACGAAGTACTAACGGATTCTGCGTGAGACCAAATCAAATAGCGCGGAATTCTATTTTATTGGCGATCCAATCAGTGAGAACGAACAACTTGATCGATCTAACGATGAAACAAACATTAAGAACGAGTTGGAATTGATCAGGAACGAACTATGAACTTGGATTGGCGAATTAGAACGCTCCGGAAGGCTAGGGTATGAAAGTATTCGAAGTGTTATATTTTTTCATAAATTATGTGGTATGTATAGGTTTTCAGTGTTCATTCGTACGACTAAACCATTAGCATGGTTCAGTC
>BJCO01000276.1:0-11611 GCA_018326465.1 Flaveria floridana | reverse complement strand
CTCTTCTTGCCTCTTGCGATCACAAGGTTCCCCTTTACTACCTTCCATTGTCCCCCGCCGAACATGACATCATATCCCTGATCATCTAACTGCCCAATAGAGATTAGCTTCTTTTTCAGACTAGGAATGACCCGAACATCCTTTAACGTCCACGAGGTGCCCAATGAGGTTTTCAGATCAATATCTCCCAATCCTGTAACATCAAGAGTGTGGTTGTTTGCCAACCGAACTTTGTCAAAGTTACCTGTTCGGAGATTCTTCATCAACTTCGTGCTAGAGGTAGCATGAAAAGATGCACCAGAATCCATAATCCATGACTCAGTGAGTTCTTCACACAGCAGATAAGAGCATCGGAATCAGAATCATCAACAGCTATATTAACTTCCTTCTTATCTTTTGAAGCAGACGGATTTGGCCATTGACTTCTGAAATGACCAGTTTTTTTACAGTTCCAACACTGGATATCTTTCCTGGGCTTTGATTGACCCTTCTTTCCGGATTTTGATCTTCCTCTGCTAGTCCGCTTTTCTTTCTTTCTTCCTCTCATTTCAGCGCTCAGTGACGCACTCGATGATTCCCCTAAAGCTCTTCGTCTAATGTCCTCCCCCAAAATCAGATCCCGGACTCCATCAGTAGTAAGCTTAGTAGTTCCAGATGAACTACTAACTTCAGTGACAGTTCCTGACCAACTTTCTGGTAAAGAAGATAGTAGCAGCAATGCCTGAACCTCATCATCGAATTTCATATCAACAGACAGTAATCGAGAGATGACAGTGTTGAAGATGCTGATGTGAGTATTAACAGATCCTCCTTCTTTCAGTCTCATGATCACCAGTTCTCTAATCAGAAAGACTTTTTTTGCAGCAGAAGGTTTCTCATACATGTTTGATAACGCATCCATAATGCCTTTAGCTGTTTTCCCTTTCGGAATGTTGAAAGCAACATTCTTTGACAAAGAAAGTCTGATGACAGAAACAACTTTTCTGTCAAGAGCAGCCCAGTCTTCGTTTGAAGTCTTATCCGGTTTCTTTCCAAACAGGGTGGCTTCCAGATCCTTCTAAACTAGCAAATCCTCGATTTGCATCTTCCAGACTTTATTTGCAGCAGAAGGTTTCTCATACATGTTTGACAACGCATCCATAATGCCTTTAGCTGTTTTCCCTTTCGGAATGTTGAAAGCAACATTCTTTGACAAAGAAAGTCTGATGACAGAAACAGCTTTTCTGTCAAGAGCAGCCCAGTTTTCGTCTGAAGTCTTATCCGGTTTCTTTCCAAACAGGGTGGCTTCCAGATCCTTCTAAACTAGCAAATCCTCGATTTGCATCTTCCACCATCCGAAATCATGACCATCGAATTTCTCAATTCTTGTTTTCCCGTCCTCAGCCATTATTCCAAACCGCATATGCTCAACGGTCAAGTCAGAACTGAGAATAGTAACGAACACAACAATGGCCGGCTGCCTGAACTTGAGTGTTGTTCTATTGATTACTATTCTATGAGAACAGTTCCAAAAAAACCGAAAGTAAACGAGTTTAATAATGCACCTGAGTTTTGAACGCAACAGACAATCAAACAACCCAAACGACGGCAGAACAGAACCCTAATTCGACAGAAGCAGGCGACGGCAGGGAAACCCTAATTCGGCAGAAGCATGCGATGACAGAAACCCTAATTCGTGTTTCGTACGGAATCTTCAAAAAAAGAGCCTAAAGCTCTGATACCAGTTGTTAGGATCAAACAGGGGGAAGATTTTAACAGTAAACAAGAGCCTAAAGCTCTGATACCAGTTGTTAGGATCAAACCGGTACGAAACACACGAATAGTGAACAATAAACAATAAACAGAGACACAAGATTTATAGAGGTTCGGTTGCGGTGTGCAACCTACGTCCTCTTGGGGCAACTAGGGTTTTTCTTTTATTGAGTGATGACGATTACAAGTACAATGAGAGATATATATAGACTACAATTAGGGTTAATCCCTTTAGTTAATAATATAACTAAACTGGGCCTAATTAGAACTTGGGCTGGCCGAGCCCAACTGCTCTAAATTAATCCACCTGAAGCCTACACCCAACAACCATATTATTTAAGTTTAGGTTTGGCATGTTACTCGACATTATGTCCATAATTGGATACGAAGGACCTTTAGCAAGTCTTATTAGGTTATTGGGCACATTGGTGTGAAGATTGGATATAAGGTCCTTACTTCTAGTTCATCAGTAGCACATGAATCAATAATCCAACCTCAAAACATACTTATAACACATTTATAATTTATAAAATACGCATAAACATAAAAGCTTACTTAAAGGTCAAACAAACTTGCATACCACACAAATTAAAATGTAAATGTTAACCTTTATAATAATGAAATAAAAAATTAAGAAAAAAAGAAAATAAAAAATCATTTAAAGGATAAGACAAACAAACAAACAAACCCAGTATATCCCACTCAAGAGCAGGGTCTGGGAGGGGTAGGTGGTGGCAAGTCTTTCCTCTATCCAGATAGATAGAGAGACCGCTTCCAAAGAGACCCCCGGCTCGATAACAAAAGCAATAAAGCTAGCAAATCAACATATAATCAAACATACGATATATGCTATATGATATATGATACCGCACCCATTATACAGCAAACATTAAAATATCACCAAAAAGAAATTTAAAGGATAAGATGGGAAAAAAACAAAACAATAACTCAGAAAATAATGTTTCACTTCCGTACGGTTTTAACCACTATTATTATATGGGTAAAAACAAAAGTAAAAAATCAGAAAAAAAGTAAAGGTGTTGCTTTTACACTACAACACACTAACTCAACCAATTCGAGAGTGACAATCTCACTTACTTTTACACTGCAACACACGACTCGTGAGGTTATCAACAAATGCTACTTGGTTTCTAAAAGGAAACGAGGAATGGTTGTGATCAGATCCTGATGTAGGGATATGGAGAAAGTTGGCGTGAACATGCATGTGTGCTCGTAACTTTACAATAGAAAGACTAGATCTACTTAAATACTTTTTTTATTGTTGTTAGCTCTAGAAGTTGCCAATGTTCATATGTCATATTCATATGATAGTAGTTGACTACGAACTCACAAATGACGAAATGCAGAGTGTGGGACGTTCATATCTTGGCTGAGAAGGCTGACTATAAGTGCTTAGGTATTTTTTGTGGTTGGTGGTTTTCGGAAGTGCTTTGAACTTGTGGACCGATGGTACCCACATCACTGAACTTGTATTTCTAAAGGCTTATGGTTTAGAGGGTCTATTTTCAAATAATCATCAAACTTATAGGTTGGTTTGGGCATATGTACTCCATGGTGCCCGCTGACCAGATCATGGAGTTAAGTTTAAGTAGAATATATTTAAAATGGGAATTATACCTAATATTTCGATTCCACTATGCTTTTCTTTTTGAACTAGAACATCATCTCTAAATACGAATCTATAGTGAAATGTGAAGTAGGGTTTTGAAACGAATAAACTAGTTCAAGCAATGTGATTCAGGTGAGGTAGCGAATATGGGAACTTGGGAAAGATCAAAACAACTATATAACCACCACCAAAGCGATGGTTTCTTGATTGCAACCGTCTTGAGGGGTTGCCCTTTTTGGTGGGGGGGGGGGGTACCATGGAGAATTCAAGCCGGGCTAGGTTTCATGTGGTGACAACTATGGTTTTGTCATATTGATGATGACATCTAGGGTTGTGTTGGTGTCCTTTTGGAATACACAACTATCAATAATATACCTAACATTTCAAAGAAAAATATGGTGCGCAAACCGGTGCAAAAGACTCACACATGTATGAGGTCCTGGGAGTGTCCGGCCACTTTGAGCTTGATGTATGCATCCTTGCCTTGCATTTCTTCAAGTGTCTGTTTTCATGAATCGAACCCTTGATCTTCTAGCTCACATGACTACAACCTTACCATTGCTTGAAGTCCACCTCAATTAAAAATCTAGAGCTTCTTATGTAATCTAGTTAATGCTATTAAGGAGAAAATTTGTAGTGTAATATTAAGTTTCTGTAGTGATTGTAGCTAGTTTGACAATTTGTGCAATGATATTGCAAGCTATGTAAACTTTCATCTAATTGTAGTACTCATTTGATTCCTTTTTAATGTTCAACATGCTGCAAGGATGCTTAAACTTCTTCAAAATAAAGCCTGTGATCCTTATATCTCTTTTGTAATTTTTACTTGTTACGTGCAAATCCACCTTAACAAACATCCTAAAGCTACAACTATTTTTCATGCATATGAAAAACTTATTATCTGAAACTTTATGTTAATGAAATCAAGACTTGATGTTCAGCTACTTGGGGCTTGGTGGTGCATTCACTCTTTGGCATGTGACTGACTTTAGACTGTACTATGCTTTCCGAATATCTGCATTTCAGACACCCATAAACAGTTAAATGTAAACTTTTATGAACCATTGTGTGAACTTTGTTTATTCATGCTTGCTTAGCTGTTGTACATGCTTTTACAGGCTGGATAGAATGGGGTGAAGAAAGATTTGAGTTTCAAAATGCTCCTTCTTATTGTGAGAAGAATTGGGGTGCAGGTTTTCCTAGAAAGTGGTTTTGGGTAAGGATCCTTCGTATGTTATCTTATATCAAGAGAAAATATTTCTCTTGTGACAAATCCATACATCTACAGGTTCAATGTAATGTCTTTAAAGGTGCAAATGGAGAAGTTAGTTTGACTTGTGGAGGCGGATTAAGGCAATTACCTGGACTGAATGAAACATTTGAGAATGCTGCACTGGTATCAAACACTATCACTCGTCTTTCATGCTTTTGTTATAAATGTGGATGAAGAACTACAGACATGTTAGAATTGTAGGGTTGCTTGCATCATTTGCATTTTATATGTGATCAGTGATCAGTATAGTCGCATTTTCATTTATGTCATTCATGGGGGATATTTATCCAAAATTTTCACCTTTTTTGCTTAGTTACTGTACACTTTTCAAGGGTAGACTGTCTCATTGTATCACAGACCCACAATGCACAATACAAACCCCAAGTCTCATAAGAAACCAGCCCCCCAGCGATAACCTGCATACCTTGAAACCACATGACAATGAAAGTTTCAAGGATAACTTAGTAATACTATATGACAATTTGATTTAAGGTATTGTCTTTCACTTTTTTTTTGGCCAGCAACAACAAACCGATATTATTGAATAAAAAAAACTAGCAAGAAGTTAGCGCAAAATTACAAGGGAAATAAACATACCAGCGTATAATGAATTTTCCCTAACCAAACTTTTTAATGAAAAGAACACTAATAATATACGATTTTATGCAAGTTTCCTCTACCAAACTTTATGATGAAACATTAAGAGTACTATACCAGAGTTGTCGTATGGAACCCTAATCAATTGAAACTAGTTTGTTGGTTTTTAACCATTGTACGACCAAATTTGGGCTGTCTGGTCAGAATATGGTTTTACAATATCATTTTTTTTGTTGGTTTCATAGCTCCACGTGAGCTGATGTCTGATGAAATGTTTCTATGTTTTACTCTTTTTCAGATTGGAGTTCACTTTGGAGGTATTTTCTATGAGTTTGTTCCGTGGAATGGGGTTGTTGAATGGGAAGTGGCTCAGTGGGGTTACTGGCATGTAACTGCCAATAATGAAACACATCAGGTGAGTGTGATCACTTTATTACCTTTTTCATCTCACAATACCCATTTTCTCTTATATAAACAAGCTCTAAAGAAAGTCAACAAAGCAACTCTGCAGATCCTTTGGAATCTAACAAAATTATTTTCAACCTTATTAAATACATAATATTGGCTGCTTTAGAGGTGGCTAAATAAACGTGTTCTATAACGGGTTTGGCTGTCAAAATGGGGGGTTGGTTACCTGCAAACAATTGTTGTCCCTTGAATTTTATAATAATCTATTAAAGATATTAGTGTGGTTGCTTGTCTCTTGTTGAGTATTGTTGAGTTAGTTAGAGTTTGTAACAATCTAGTTGGGATATTCTTTTTACAATCTAGTTGGGATATTCTTTTTACAATCTAGTTGGGATATCCTTCTAGATTCTTTTTTTGATTCCTATATATAGTCCTTGTTTTTTATTTTGAGATAAAGAGAAAATAGCACAATTGATTTCACATACCTCATGCTTGAAGCAGCGACAGTCAAGTGTTCAACCTCTTGTTGCTATGATTGCATCCACCATAAATCTACCTCATGCTGATTCATCAAAGGCGATTGTTAGATTTGTGCTAAATCTGGTCATAAAGCTTCAAATTGCCACTTTCTTTGTGCACATACCGATCATTCTCGTAACGATACCGCTGATGGTCGATGAGCAAATTGGCGTGGCAATCGCTTCAAGGGAGTCAGCGATCGACATAGTGGTGGTTGCGTGGTTTGAAGTGGCAACCTCCTAGTCGCTTTGCTACTAATCTCACTGATGTATGATCTTAATCTAGGGCACATATTTGGGAGTAGTGATGCATATGGCTTTTCTTTTGGGCCTAGTATAGGCGTTTCAGGCGCTGGCTCAGTTCCGATTGGGCCTAGTACTGGTATTTTGGGCTCAGGACCAATAGCCTTTAATCCTTATATATCTCATGGGCCGCTTGTCTATGGACCAGGCATTTTCTTTAAGCAGCTTCCTGGTGCATTTGGGCCTACTACTCATTTTGGACGTGGATTTTCTTTTGGATTTGGGTTGAGTCACTTTCGGTCCTTGGCTTCCAACGCTACTCCACCACAGTATGGGTTTCATGCGGATCTTTCGCATACATGTCAGACTGTTGAGTCGTGGATTCCTGATTCTGTAGCCACTGCTCACATGACTTCTGATCCCATTATTGTGTTCGGTACTGTTCCTTACACTGGTTTCGAGCGTGTAGTAGTTGGTGATGGTACATATCTCTCCATATCTCATATTGTTTTTTCTTATTGTCTTGGCGTGTTCTGTTACTTAGATATGTTCTTGTGGTTCTTGGCCTTGCTAAGAAGTTATTATCAATCACACAACTCGTGATTGATCATCCTATATATGTTTTATTCTCACAGTTTGGTTTGTCTATATAGACTCACACCGGACAGCTGCTCCACCATATACGAGCTAGTCCTTCTCAGCTGTACTCTCTAACTGCCATATTTTCCACTTCTCCAGAGCTGTGGCATTCTCGACTGGGTCACCCTTCGGATCTTGTGCTTTCTAGGCTTGCATTTTTACCATTGTCACGTTCTTCTTTACTATACAATGTAACTCATGCATTTCTAAATTTAGTCGATTGCCTTTTCATTCTATTGTATCACATTCTACTGTTTAACTATATGTGATTCATTGTGATATATTGGGTCCTCTTGTTATGTCTTGTTCTGGATATCCTTATTTATTACGTTCATTGATGACTTTAGTCACTTTACCTAGATATATTCTACATTGTATCGTAGGACTGTTGGTGTCTTGCAATATCTCATCTTGACTCACCCTGAGATTGCATATGCGGTTAGGAAGGTGTCTCGGTTTTTTTCTGATTCCTACCGATCGTCACTGGGTTCCAGTCAAGCGTATCTTACGGTATCTTCGTGGTTCTAGCTCCCATGGTTTGACTATTCGCAGATCTACTAGTTATGATCTTCATGTGTATTCTGATGCGGATTAGCCTGGTTGCCCAGATGATCATTGTTCTACTATTGGCTATTGTGTGTTTCTTGGCCCCAACCTCATTAGTTGGAGCTCCAAGAAACAACACATTGTTGCTTGTTCTAGTACTGTGCCTGTGTAACGTGCTCTTGCTCATACTACTGCTAAGCTTTCGCTGGATTATGTCCTTATTACGTGAGTCGCATATTTCTCAGTTGCACCCTCCTACTTTGTGGTGTGACAATCTCGGTGCTACATATCTGGCTATCAATCCTGTGTTTCACCAGCGTACGCAATATGTTGAGATTGACCTGCATTTTTTTCGAGATATGGTCTTGTCACGGATGCTTTGTGTTCGGTATGTTCCTACGGCTTATCAACTAGCCTTAACCAAAGGGTTATCATCTTCTCACTTTGATAGTTTGCGGTCCAAGTTTCACGTGACTCCACCTTGTTCCGCTTGAGGGGGCATAATAGACATATTAGTGTGGTTGCTTGTCATGAGTATAGTTGCGTTAGTTAGGGGTTGTTTGTTTTAGCCTTTTAATGGTTTAGATGTCTGAATGGTTCAACACTTAATGGTTCAGACTGTTTGTTTCGCGAGAAAATGTTTGAATGGTTCAGTCATTTGCCTCTGAATGGTTAAGCATTATACTATTGCTGAATGGTTAAGACCTCTTATCTGAATTGGTCAGACATTTGCCTTTGAATACTTAAGCGATATACTAGTTCTTATGGTTTAATGGTTCAGAGCTCTTATTGGTTTAGCAGTTAATCATTTAGAAATTGCCAAACAGCCCCATAGAGTGTGTTACAATCTAATTGGGATCTTCTTCTAGATTCTTTTTTTTGATTCCTATATGTAGTCCTTGTGTCTTATTTTGAGATAATGAGACTAAGTACCAATTATGATTCTAGAACTAGATTATAAAATATTCATCATAATTATTCATAACCATGTTTTTGATGTTTACTCACTTGATCCGTTAGAGGTAAACATAACCTGAATCTAGCCATTTGTAGAGTGAGTTGAAATTGCCGCCTCTATAGCTTCTTATATTAACAGACGGATTTGTGATGAACAGGTAGAACTGGAGGCTTCAACCAAGGATCCAGGGACCACACTACGAGCTCCAACTACAGAGGCAGGCCTCGCACCAGCTTGCAAAGATACATGCTTTGCTGATTTAACCCTTAAACTTTGGGAAAAAGGACGTGATGGCAGTAAGGGGAAGGTGTGTTATGTTTTACCCGATTCATGTAATTATGGTGCGAATGCTTGGTCGGTGATTACTTAATGTGAGGCCTGGATATTAGTTTATATCAAGACTAGATAGATTGGAATGTAAAATTTTAAGCACTTAATTAAACATAGGATAATGGATAATAGGCATGTATTGGTCGGTGATTACTTAATGTGAGGCCTGGATATTAGTTTATATCAAGAGTAGATAGATTGGAATGTAAAATTTTATGCACTTAATTAAACATTGGATAATGGATAATAGGCATGTACTTTGTTTTTCATAGTAGGATGCTATGACCTGTCCATATGATTTCAGATGATGTTTGACGTAGCAAAATTGGCTACTCAGACAGTTTGAATAATCTGTCATTTTAGGAAATTGTCTGTACACGTCAGGTAGGGTTGACCACGAGACTAGATATAAATGTTTTGTCCAAATTTATATTACCAAGTAATATCTTAAACAAATGAGTTAAATTTTTTTTTGTCATTGTAAATGCACTTTTAGTAGCTCAGTTGGTTCTTTTTGATTGTACGGGTTGCCCTGCTCAAGCAAAAGAATTGACTCATTTTGAAGTAATTAAATTAAAATTGCCACCCCTATTGAAGTAGCCACCAATGGTGCACAGGGAGCCTAAAAATTCTCTTGCCATAGACTTATCCTATATAAAGTACTGTTATGATAGGGCTTGGTGTTGTTTGGATTTGACTTAGCTCCTATGTCTAAAAAATTGCATCACTTTCCGTATATTTATTGGTATTTTTGAGTAGACTTCCAGTTACAATCACCTAATTGCTCATTTCCATCCTTGTATATGTAAACATTTTGCTTTCATTGGTGTCTATGTTTGCAGCTTATCTTGGATGTAACCAGCAATATGGCAGCTGTAGAAGTTGGGGGTGGGCCATGGTTCAACACGTGGAAAGGGAGGACGTATACACCAGAAATTATCAACCGCGCTCTTAATACTCCTATTGATGTGGATGGAATCCTTGATTCTTTTCCATTGTTCAAACCTCCGGGTTTGTAGCTCTCCCCCCCCTCTCCTGTTTTGTAGCTTGTATTGTCTGGTCACATCCCGATACAAATGCCTAGTCTTGCTATTTTCTCAAATAAAAGCCTCAATATATACATAAAGTTATATGCAGTATATGCCATGTAAATAAAGACTGTATGTTGAGCCCTGATAACAGTTGTTTAGAGTTGTATTTTACTTATACCTGGCAAAATGAGCGGGTTGGGTTGGGCAGGGTAGCGGGTAGGACGGGTTCGGGTCATGATGGGTCCGAGTTAGGACGAGTCATTTAAAGAGTTGGTTGTTTTGGTTTGGGTCAAGATGGGTTCTATTAAAACCTGATGTGGGCTAGAACATGTCCGAAAAAAGAAGAATATTGTTGCTGTAATGTATATAATCATATTAAGCTTGTCTTATGATCTCCAAATTATTTCAAATATAACTATGTCTTCCATGCACTTCTCCAATGAGTCTTGTTCATCTTTTGTTGATACCCAATGGCGTAATGCTGAAGATAGGGTAGAATCATAGAACTATTCCAAAAATTATATAAATCCATGATTAATCATATTTTTTCAATCTCACCAAAATTGCAACAATAGAACTCATCTCTCAATAACCATGCATCATCACTTCTATTCATAATCTTCTAAAAACTTTGATTTGGAACCCATAGATTCTTTATCAAATCAAGCAGAATCGTTGTAGTAGAAACTTGTTAATCTGAATCAGTAAGGAATCCAAATGAAGAACATGAATTTGGATCTTGATGATAAATAAGAACACAACAAATCTTGTAGGAACCCAAATGAATGGAAAAAAGATGAAGATGGGAAACAATAACTGAAATAGAAGTTGCGATTCAATAAAGATTCAATTAAACTTCATCCTTGACTATATGCAAAGTCGATTGGAAATTGGAACAAACCGATTGGCATTTGCGACGAATTGGAGTTTGCTTTGACCTGGAACTTAAAACAATTCGATTGGAACTTGAAACAATGATTCAACGATTGGGGTTAGCATAAACCCGAAATCCATATGCCGACCCGTTTTGACCCGCCGCTTGATTTCTTGTGGCCCAAGGTGACTCGTGTTTTTTTTTTCTTTCTATTTTAAATATGCCTAGTTAGACCCTGTTGGGTCTCATAAGGTTGGTGCAACCAAAACAAACACTTAACTTGATTTTGATACAATTTATGAAGGACTTCCGAAGACAAAGCTGCATTTCCGAAGATAAGTCCATCATCTTCCGAATCCAAGACTAGAAGAACTTCCGAAGAGAAACTTAGTCTTTCGAGATTAAGTTTACTCTTCCGAAGTATAAAGAAGATAAAGACTGGAAGTAGCTGATTCGAAGGAGTTGTTCTTTCTGAAGCCAATGTAGCTTTGGAAGACTTAATGTCTTTGGAAGTTTACTCACCTTCGGAAGAAACAACTGTAATGAGTGGATAAAGTAAGGTATCTGTCAGTCAACTACTACACTGACAGACTGCATGGAACTTCTCCATACGGATATGGTTGACCTTACTTTATCCACTGCTCATCCATCATAGATTAGTACAGTTACCAACTTTAGTTGGTGACAAAAGATAAGTCATAGGCTTGTCATGACTACCTAATACTATGATAATACTTTATCTTAGTTTACATACTTCTAGCATCTGTAGTATTTTGTCTAGTTGTATTTTCCAGCTGGTTTTCCAAGTATAA
>BJCO01000274.1:0-12426 GCA_018326465.1 Flaveria floridana | reverse complement strand
TTTGAAGATTAGTCACTCAAAAGCATCATCATCTTCATCCCTTTTCAACCTTGTTTTGCTGCAGTAAGGTAGTTTATGGCAGCTTGTTTATGGCTGTCCATAATGCACGTTTTATGCTTGCATGGCTTGTCTATTCACATAAAAATGATTCTTGTGATTTGGGTTTGTTTATACATTAATATGGTCACCTAATAAACACGTTTTCAGCTTATAAAAGGGTTTATAAAGCTATATATATCCGCTGCGTTTTCTGAAAGTTTAAAAGGTTAAACTTGGTTTTTATGTTCTAACAAACCTAACATGTACATGCCTAACAGACTTCTCAATCTGTTTCTCAGCTAGGTGAGCCTTGAGATTTTCAATCTCAAGTTGCTGAGTGGTAGACCTATCCTATAAAGTCTTAACCTTTGATTCAAGGTTTGAGACTTTAGAAAGTAGGTCTCTGATAATGAGCTGCATACTACCCTCATCTTGTTTTAAATTATCACTGGAGATGAGATACCATACCTATTATGTTCATCATCACCACCAGTAGTGGTTCTTGGCACCCCTGATACCCTTGCATAATGATGTCCTTTCAGAGGCATGAATTGGCAAGGTTGTCATAGACTTAGTGTCATTGATGTTACCATTGTCCTAATAGGCTAATGAAACTCTCTTAGTAGTGGAAGCTGAGTCTATATGAGTCACCTCCACTCTAGTTGGACTCATCTTAGTTTGGTGTAGCTAATGTGGCCTAGATATCAGAGGTTCCCTTAGGCTCAGTTGATCTGGAGAGTGGTGTGGTAGATCAACATCATGGTCCTGATCATAATTACTCACTAGGTTAGTTAGTAGGTCAAGAAAGGATACAGAGGTTATTTCTAATGACCCAGGACTTTGGTCAACACCTAATGGCTCCTCTACATTAATAGTTGAGCCAATGATGTGGCTGTCCCTTTTTGGCTGCTCAGGGGAGTGTTAAGACTCACACTGAAGGCTTAAGGCTTAGGTCGTGGACTCAACAGATTGAGACTAAGGAGACTCAACACTGACATTGAGGTTAAAGGTGGAGGATTATTGGACCTCTGGCTGAGTGGGAGCCATTGATTCCACTCTAGCCTTTTTGGTTTGAACAGAGGGGACTTGATCAATCAGAGTAGATGGATTAATGGTTTGTTTAGGGCATCTTTTGTATGTTAATTTGATTGGGTGGGAAGAAGTGATTAGCATTGTAGTAGTGGTATCTTGTTTGGGTTCATCACCTGCTAGGTGTGCAGGGATGCCACCAGGAGCCCAGCCGCATGTGAGGGCTAGTAATACATGAGCAAACTGAAGTTTGTCCTAGTCAAGCTCACAGTTGATTATTTGCTGAATGAACCTGGGACACTAATAGAATGGATCCCTCATGATATTGCCTCTTAGATTATTCAACAAAAATCGTGAGTAGTTGAATCGAAGGCCTTTTACCAACCCATGGACTAGGCAGCCCAGATTACATGGGATTTGATTCCAACCCTTGATTTTTTGGATAGCATGTGCAGGCTAATATGTAGCAAAAACTTGCAGTTGTAGGAGAAATTGAACTTGTAAACTATAGATTTGCTAACATCACCGCTATATCACATCTGAGTATGGGTATCCTCCAGCTCAGACTTGGGGAATTCAATTGGGGCTCCTTCACCATGGAGTTCCAGATGCTCCTTAATGATTTTTTCAGTGATGATGATCTCTTGTTCACATATCCTTGATCTGATGACCCTCTCATCGTTGATCGTCTTGCTTCGACCATTGGTCCAAAATTCGGCCATATGGTTTGAATAGATGGTGGGGTTAACAGTAAGGGTAGTAAAGTATGCGGATTGTGACAGAAATTTGATAATGGGGGCAAAATCGACATCCTTTAAGGAATCAAGGATGGTGACCTGGTTGTGTTGGGGATACAAGGACATTGTTCTAAAGATACTGTTTGATTAAAGGAATTTGAGAGTGAGTGGAGAAAATGATGGAAATTTTGGGGCTTTTGCAATGGTAGAGAAAGTAAAGAAAAAGAGTGGGGAGTTTTTAAATGGGGGGCAAAAAACAAACCGATAAGGTGAAAGGATAGTTTAGTTTTTGATTTGACAGGGGCGGTAAGATAAACCATTTAAAATATTCCGATAATCATCAATAAAATCTTACTTTTTATAGAGTGGGGCCCAAAAATTTCAGTTACACAGTAAGAGTTTTTCTTCCAAAGGTAAAATTGCTTCCGAGAGAAAACAGTTGTGTTTCTTAGTATTGTCTTCTAAAGCCATTTTTGTTTCCAAAGGACAATCATATTCCAAAGACAAATTTTCTTTCCAGAGTAAAGTGTTCTTTTGATAAATGAAGTTAGTAAGCTTCAAGGATTTGATCTATGATCAAATTTTCTTCCGAGGCTAAAAACTCTTCGGAAGAGAATACTAGTGCTAAGGAATTTGCCTTCCGAAGATAGATAAAGATATCTTCTGAGGGTAAATTTCTCTTTGGAAGAAGTAGTACTTAGAAAGTTTGAAAAACACCTTTTGTAACAGGACTTAGATTGTATAAAGACAACATAAACAAGACAAATTGTAAAGGTTTTCAAAACAGATTGACTAGTCAATGTTAATCATCCCAATAGCTATAATTAAATACTTAAATCTTTATTCATCAAAGGCTTTTATGAACAAATCGCCATATTGTTCATTTGAATTGACTTTTACTAATTTGATTAAGTTTTTCTCATGAATATCTCAAATGAAATGGTACCTAATGTCAATATTCTTTGTCTTAGAGTGCTTGACAGGATTTTCTGTGATAGAAATGGCACTTATGGTGTCTATATGGATAGGAGTCTCTATGAAGTTGAAACCATAGTATAACATCTGATTTTGAATCCATAGCAGTTGAGCCAGCAGCTTGCAGCAGCAATGTATTCAGCTTTAACAGTTGATATATAGACATATGAGTGCTTCTTGCATTACTAGGAGATGATCCTTCCACCAAGAAATTGACATCCTCCTGATGTGGATTTCTTTTTTATGTTGCAGCCACCATAATCACTATGAGTGTAACCATAGAGATTGAAATCCTTATTCTTAAGATACCAAAGACCCTGTTTGGAAGCTCCTTTATGGTATCTAATAATTCTCTTATCAATAATTAGGTGTGACACCTTAGGAGCAGCCTAATATCTTGCACATATGCAAGTTGCAAACATGATATCAGGTCTACTTCCAGTTAGATACATCAGAGATCCAATAATTGCCTTGTACTGATGCTGATTAGTATCCTTCCCCTCAGAATCAGGACAAAGATTATGATTTCTAGGCATAGGTGTCTTAGCTGGCTTATAATCTTTCATCTTAAATCTTTCTAAGATGTCCTTGACATACATAGGTTGATTTACGAAGAAACCATCTTCCATCTATTTCACTTGAATCCCAAGGAATAAATCCATCTTTCTTATAGAACTCATCTCAAATTTCTTTCTCATGATGCTTGTCATTTGAAGAACTAAATATTATGTCATCAACATAGACTTGTACAGGCAACATATCCTTCCTAGACTTCATTATGAATAATATATTGTCTATGGTGCCTCTAGTATAGCCATTCTTCATAAGAAACTATGACAATGTCCTATACCACAGTCTAGGTACCTTATGTAACCTAAACAGAGCTTTATCTATTTTACACACATAGTTGGGGTGTTGTGGGTCTTCAAATCTAGGTGGCTGGCACACATAGACTTCTCTATCGATATCCCCATAAAAAATGTGCATTTGATATCAAGTTGATAGACTGTGAAGTTATTGGATGCTGTAAAATCAAGGAAGATTTGCATAGCCTCAAGTCTTGCAATAGATGCAAATACATCAGTGTAATCTATGCCTTCCTCTTGTGTGTATCCTTGAACCACAAGTCTTGTTTTGTTCTTGATGATTAAACCTCTATCATCTCTTTTTTTTTGAACACCCACTTAGTGCCAATGGGAACTTGGTCATGTGGTAATGAACATATGTTCCATACCTTTTTCCTCTTGAACTGAAGCAATTCCTCTTGCATTGCTTTAACCCAATCGTTGTACTTAAGGACTTCTTCCACCTTGTTTGGTTCTATCTCAGAGAGAAAGTATGAGTACAAGCAGACATTCCTATTATGGATCTGAGTTCTTGTTTTCACACCTTCTGAAACATCCCCATTGATGTTCTCAGCGTGATGATTGTTAGGTATCCTGAGCCTAGGAATCACATCTAGTTGTATAGATAGATCCAAGTTGGAGAAATTTTGCTTAGGATTTTGAACATAATCACGAGCTGATGTCTCACACTCATTCAATAAGGACTGATTGAATGAATGTGTGACAGCATCAATGGTATTTTGCTATGAAGTAGCATCAATAGTTGCCTGTTCCTCCAGATCATTGTCTTCATCCGCTTGGAGTTGAATGTTGGACTTGTCAGCTAATGAGTTTTGAGGCTCAGGTGACTGACAAGTTGTTAAACCTCCATTGTTTCCTGAGATGTTCAAGCTTTTAGGACTTCCAGTACTGGGAGCTTGATCTTCATGACTTCTTGGAGAAATTGGAATAGGTCTGGGTAATTTGAACAATTGATCTTTATAGAGGTCACTTTGACTTTCTGTTCCAGCTGAAACACTCTCACAAGATGGTTTGGAATAGTTTGGAAAGAATTCTAAGTCAAAGATATGATCATGACCATTTCAATTAACACAAGGAGTGTGCTCATTAAAAACAATGTTGGATGACTCCTCAAATTGTTAGTTTTTAATGTTATATACTCTATAAGCGATGGATTTTTAGGAATATTCAACAAAGATAGCATTATTTGACTTTTTAGCAAACTTTGTCAAATTATCTTTTGTGTTAAGTATGGTACACCTGTTGCAAAAGGACCTAAGAAAGCCAATGAATGGTGGCCTCTTGTTCCATAGCTCATAAGGGGTCTTTCCATGGGGCTTAATAATAAGAACCTTGTTCTGCACATAACATGCAGTACTGAATGCCTCTGCCCAGAAAGTTAGAGGCAGCTTTAAATCAGCTAACATAGTTCGTGCAGCCTCAATAAGTGTCATGTTCCTTCTCTCAACTACACCATTTTGTTGAGGAGTTTTAGGAGCACAGTATTGTCTAGAAATCCCTTTAGACTTATAGAATGAATCAAGAACTTGATTCTTAAACTCAGTCCCTTCATCACCTCTAATAATTTTTACCTTATGATCAATTTTCTTTTCAATTTTAAGAATAAAGGATTTTAAAGTTTCAACAGTTTCATCTTTAGTTTTTAATAAAAACACCCATGTAAATCTTGTAAAATCATCAACAATCACAAAGGCATTATGATTTCATTCCAATGCTTATTATACTTATGGGACCAAAAAGATCCATGTGAAATAAGTATAATGGGGTGGTGATAGAGTTAACCTATTTGGATTTGTGAGAGACCTTGTGTTACTTCCCTTTCAGACAAGCAACACAGTTATCTTTACGGAAACATTCCTTTTTAGGCACACCATGTACCAAGTTATTTTTAACTAGTTTGTTCATGGTTTTAAAATTAACACGACACATTCTTTTATGCCCAAGAGTTGACTCATCAGCGTTAGGTTTGGAAAGCAAGCATGATACTTCTCCTATTGGGGAAGAATTGTTCATATCTAGCTTGTACATATCCCCTCTCCTGGGAGATCTAAGAAGCACCAATTCTTGCGGAATTGTCATCCTAGGTTTGAGGATAATGCACTCATGTTCTGTGAAAAGCGTATGGTGCTTTTGATCACAAAATTGAGAAACACTAAAGACATTGTGGTCAAGCTGTTTGACAAAGTTTACATTGTCAACTTTTAACTTATCGTTGGAAACATTACCGCTACCAGAAATATATACTCCGGCTTCAGTCCCAAACTTGAACGGGACCTTCGTCAAAATGTTCAAACTGTTATAGGCCAGATCTGTTCCCTATCATGTGCCGGGAGCATCCACTGTCCACAATCCATACATTTCCATTCTTATCATGTGGATTTCCCTGCATATAAAGTGAAATGATTAATTATTATTAGAAACCCAAACCTTATTGGTCATGGGTTTTTCCAATGTAGATGAGATAATTGAACCAAAATGTATACATGGGGGTTCAACTATGGTTTGTGAAGAAGAGGTTTGGGCTACAACATCTTTTTTCATCTTCCATTACATCCTATGATTGATCAGTGTAGGTGAGCCTGATAAGGCTTAAACAACATGACTTGCTTCCGCGGCTTCTTTCTTCTCGGAAGAAGTTGTTACCACCTATTCTTTGGAAGCAATCTGTTTTTCAGAAGGTTTCAAAGGATTCCTTTTGCTACTTTGTTTGTCCTTTGGCTTATATTCCAAAGCCATTTTCCTTTCGGAAGAATGAGTTTCTTCCGAAAGCAACTTGGCTTTGGAAATAAGCTTTCCTTTCCTTAACAATTGGACCATATCATAAGGTCCAAATGTGAACCCATCCTTGACTCCTTCTTTCTTAACATTAGTTGCATACTGTGTGCTTGCTGGATTGTAGTAACAATCTTTAGCCATGTGGTTATGCAGACCACAGATTATGTATTCAACGTTATTCTTAATGGGTATGAGGTTTGTTATTTCTTGCACTTCTTTTCTTCTTCTATAGTCTTCCCCTTTAATTTTTAATCCTTCAGCTGGACAAGAAATCTGGTACTACACACCATTTCTGAATCAGTACATCCTACCACTTATAATACAAATCGGATTTTTTTCCAAACCGGTTTGGGATCCAAACCGAAACCAGTTTGGTCAACCATAGTCAAAACAGGTTTGGCCCCATACCGGTTCGGGTCTTAAACCGATTTCTAGCCCCTAAAGCACAAACCTGTTATACCGGTTTGGGCCGGTTTGGAAACCAGTTCGGGCCCAAACTGGTTCAGTTTTTATTTTTTTTATATTAATTAAATCATATTTAATATTGTTACTAATAGTATGCAAAAAAAAATTTATATAAATATTTAGATAAATAAAAATCATATTAAATAGTATGTTGGGCCGGTTTGGGCCGGGTTGGAAACCGGTTGGGCCGGTTTATATAAGTTTTAATATAAATGTTTTAATATAAATTAACAGTTTCCAATTGTTTGGGCCGGTTTGGAAACCGACTGTGCCGGTTTGTAAACCGATTGGGCCGATTTATATAAATTTTTAATATAAATGTTTTAAATTTTTTGTTATTAATATTGTTATTAATAGTATGCAAAGAAAGTGAAATACATTATATATAAAACATATGACGAAAGTGAAATATACAATAAACATACAAAAAATTTGAACAACATAGAAGTTTAAATAATAGTTTTTTTAAAAACTAAACATTTAGCCTAGTCGACTAGTCGTTCTCCGTTCGCTCGTTCGTTGCATACTTGTACGTTTATTCTTTCCAGCAGAACCGGAGTTGTTACGAAGATACTAATCATTTGCCGCTTCATTATTGGTCATTCCGAGTGTCAATCCGCTCTCTACCTCGTCCTCGTATAATTTTGCTTCGTATTCCAATTCTCCTTCAAGTGAACATTTGTCTTGTACTCTTTTCGCGACATCCAAATAATCTGTCAAGCAAATTGACATTTCAACTGCTTGGGTAGTGATTCGAGTTCGTCTTATTGATATAACCCTGCCACTAACAGAAACAGTAGATTCCGAAGCTATCGTGAAAGCTTGGACGGTTAGTAAATCTCGGACCATGGTGGATAGGATGGGAAATTGATCTTCCTTACCTTTCCGCCAAGCCTACAAGTCAAAATTATTAAATTCATGTGGACTCATGGTGGATAAAAAGTTTGTTCCACCATACCTCCCGAGTTCACTACTCGCAGTGTTACCACGTTGACGTTTATTACATTCATCCCTTAAAGTATTATATAAATCAAACATTGGATCATTTGAATGTTTAGAATTTTCCACATGCCTTAATGACTCATGGATTTGTGATGCTTCACTATATTTTAATAAATGAACATTATACATTTTTCCTAATTGATCGTTAAAGGTAGCTTTTAAAATTTTACCATAAAATGGGTTATCAACTTCTAAATCCAAATTAGAAGTAATTTTATCAACTAAAGTTTCAGCCCCCACCCCCCTCAATTTAAACAAGGGTTGAATACAACAGCACATGAATTACAAAATGCGCCATTTGCTCCTGAACCGCATTAACGTTATAAGCCCAAACATTTCCTTCGTTTGTCATCGAAGCTTGACCTTGAGACGGTTCACCTTTCAACGCCTTACAATAAGCCCAAACATTTAAACACGGCTTGAGCCTCAGTCAACTTGGAGATTAAATCTTTTATTTGAGCCATATAGTTTAATGTTCATGTTTTAAAGAGGATATAGTTTACTCTAACTCTTCAATTTTGTGTTTGTAGTCAGATTCTGTTCTCTTAAAATCAGATTTTAATATGTTTAATGACTCAATATCGTATTTAATTTCCATGTTGTGGTCCTGATACAATTTGACCTTTGCAATACAAGCTAGAGTACAGAGATGTTCATATACCTTATTGTCTCCAGTTCCAGCCATGAGAGCTTAAGTGGGACTGACATCTTGCACCATAAAACTCCAATCAACTTCTTGAGCAATAGCTACAGTCCATTGTTCAATGGGTTTGGCTGCATCTTTTGGGGTTATAGTATGTTCGGAGGCTTGAGTTGCTCTTGGATTAGATCTAGGAGCCTTGCATTTCCTTGCAAAGTGATCAAGTTGGTTGCAATTGTAGCACTTGGCCTTTGACTTATCTAATCCCAAATTTTCTATTGTTTGGGTTATGAGGGAATTGCCTTCCGGTTCTCTTGAAGAACTTCTTTGATTTGTAGGTCAGGAGGGCCATCTGCTGGACAATGTCCATATACTCCACATCATCTGGGCTAAAACACTCTAAATTATCAAAAGGAATTAAAAATCTCCAGAGTGCTTATTTTCTAAACAAAAGTACAACTATCATTTTGTTGAGCCTTTTGGGACCCGGGTGTCTCAGGAAATATGTTATAAGGTCCAGAAGAGGATGATGGTTGTTGGGGGTTGTTCAGGTACAACTGGGGCTGGGGAGTTCTGAACCTTAAGTAACATGTAAAGCATTGCTAACTAGAAGGTTTGAGTGTCTACTCATCTGATGGCCTTTCTAAGTTTCTATCTCCATACGGTATCCATTAAGAATTCTGTATAGTTCAGTCATGGTGAGAATATTGAGATTCTAAGTTCTATTGATTGAGACACAGGAAAAAGTCCACTAATAAGGAAGTGCACTCATGAATTTTCTCACTATGGGTCTTTTCTCAAGAACCATTCTGAGAGACTAAAGAGATGTGATCAAGTCCATGTATCTGAAGTATTATTTAGTCAATGTCTCACCAACAATGTATATAAAGTTTCCAAACTTCTACTTTAGCACGTCTTTCTTGGACTCCTTGGATTCAGTAGAATCAGAGTACATCAACGTCAAAGCATCAAATAATTCTTTGGCAGTCTCATATTGCTGAAAGCCTATAATAATGGAGTTTGGTATGGCTGTAAGCAACAGAGTCGTAGCTTTTCTATCGATGTCCATCTTCTAGAAGTCTTTATTAGAGTATTCTTCAACAGCCTTCTCTATCATGGCACCATTACCGGTTGCAGATTCCACCTTTACGTTGTAAGGACCATGATTAACTGATCTCCACATGCGGCTGTCTTGACGCTTGATAAAGCCTTTAGTTCATTTGGACCAGGCTCTAATATCATCAGGAGTTATGATAGGATCCTTGGTCATGGTTCCTATCTCAAACTCAGAAAATTTCTGATTAAGAGCCATTTAAGTGAAGTGAAAAACTGTGATGGAACAATGGTGATTTTGGATGGTTAGACCTCACAAACAAGAGCCTAAAAATCTCTGATACCAATTGAAGGAGTTCGTATAACAACACCATTTTATCTCACAAACTCACTAAATGTCACTCTGTTTGATGAAGCAAAATCTCTAACTAAGTTCACAAGTAAAATAACAAGTTAATGAAAACACAAAAGAATACAAGGAGTGTTTTTTCACGATACTTGTATATATTACGTCTCAACTCAGTATTACAAGACTCGTACAAGCTTGTTACAGAGTTACAATAAGAAGCTATATATACTATAACCAACAGGCGTTTGTACTTAGATGACCAGCTAGAATTTACAACTAGAAAAATACTACATTGCTAGAAGTAAAGCATCTAAGATATAATATTATCCTAGATTAGGTAGTCATGAAAAGTCTATCACTTACCTTTTGTCCCAACTAAAAATGGTAACTGTACTAACTGAAAATGGGTGAACAGTAGATTAAGGTATAGTCAACTACATGGGCATGGGAAAGCACCATGCAGTATTTCAGAGGCTGCAGTAGAGATTAGACAGACCATACTTATGTTCACTCTTTCATAGTTAGTTCTTCTGAAGCTAAATGGCTTTGGAAGAATAAGTTCTTTCGAGGCCATCTATACTTCGGAAGAATGAACCTCTTCCGAGTCTTTTGCAGGTCTTCATGACTCTATTCTTTGGAAGACTTTGTCTTAAATCTTCTAAGTTGATATACTTTGGAAAAAGAACTACTTAGTCTCGGAAGACTGAGTTCTACCTTCAAAAGTTCTTCATACTTTAGCTTCAGAAGATCTTTACCTTGTCTTTGGAAGAACAACTTTAGCTTTGAAAGACTTCTTTAGTTGAATATCAAAATTTTCCAAGTATTTTTTTAGTTGCTCCAGCCTCATATGATCCAATAGATGAAGACTTGTTTCTGCTTGTAGTTGAAAGTAGCCTTGATCTCTTGAGTCTTCTTTGATCTTCTCTTGGCTATTTTGATCAAGTTTGTTCTCTTGGACTTTGTCATCCCTGGTTCTTTCCTCTCCTCAGGAGAATAGTGACCCTTCTTAGGATGATCATCTTCACTCATCTTAGATCCATCCTTCACTATCTCCTCTTCGTCCTCTTCTTGAATGGGGTCTATGAGGGGAAGCTCATCTTGACAAGCTCCACACCTTGGAGATCTTACATATAGTAGAGTATGTGGAGGAGCTATCTTAGTAGTTCCTAGTCCTTGCTTGTTCTGATAACACACTTTTGAATGTAAGGGTGAGGATATAATGTTCTTGAACGTCTCTTCTTCAATAACACATTTTTCTACCCTAGCTTTGTTGATCACAAGCTCAACCTAGCATTCAGTTAACTTAGTGATGAGGTCTTTGATTTAAGTCCTGTAGTTGGTGTGTTCATGCTTAAGAGTTGAAATAGTTTTCTATAGATCTTCTATTTGAAGTTTATAATCATTTTCAGCTCTTTTAAAATAAGCTTTTAATATGTTTAAGGACTCAAGGTCAGATCTGATCTCTAAGTTATAGGACCTGTATTTGTTAACTTTAGCAATACATTTTGGGGTACAAAGATGTTCTAATACCTTGGCTATTTCATGATCAACCATCAGTGCTTGGTTTGGAGATGTATCTTCAACCTGAAATGTCTAATCAAAGCCTTTTTCTTTAACAACAACTAAAACTTGCCTTTTATGCTTCTTAGTATATGGAGCTCCATTAGTGTACTTTGGTCGGGATTGTGCTTGGCCACCATTTGTCCTTAGTGCCTTGAACTCCTTAGTAAAGTGTCCTATTTGTTTATAGTTGTAACTCTTCACCTTGCTTTTATCTAGCCCAAACTTTCCACTGGTTGCATCGCTGGGAAACTTCCTCCCTATCCTCTTATAGAACTTTTTAGCTCTGTGAGTGAGAAGAGCCATCTGTTGAACTATCTCCATGTATTCTAGATGATCTGGATGGATGCAGTCCAAGTTTTCAAGGGTGAAGAGAAAGTTTCCATTGCTTTTATCAGTAGACATAAAGGCTTGAGAAGAGCTTGTCTCTTGCAATGGGCTTCCTTGGATGTAGCTCTCCCTTGGTGTCTTTAGGAAGGTAATGAAAGAACCCTGTAAGGACCCATTCCCGGGCACCTCACAGTTAGTCGTTCGTAGCACTAAACATACATCATAATATATATTTTTTAAAATGAGCAGCAGAATTTGGTTAACAAAACCCATTCCATTCATTTATAATTATTGTTGTTAAGAAATACATCGTTATTCATTTGTTACAAAAAGATGGTATAAATGCATTACAAAACAACAATATCATCCAAACATGAATGGATGTCAGTCTTGCCCCGTCGAGTAGTTTCACCTTCATGCCATCCTAAACAATATTTACCTGCCAACTGAAAATGTATAAAAGTTAGCGTTGCCGAGTGAGTTCTAGTTTTAAAAGTATTAAAATACCTTGTATAGATATATGAAAATATCCCTGTTTGTAAAATACCTCCTTTATTTTGGTATGTGACCACACATCATACATACATCAAGGTAATACTTTCTTTC
>BJCO01000272.1:0-13202 GCA_018326465.1 Flaveria floridana | reverse complement strand
TGCTGTCGTGAATATTGACTAAACACGACACAAGTCTCCATTTGTGTCGGGTATCGTCATGACACGCTTTATCATCAATTACATACATTGCATCTCTATATGGTTAACAATGTGTTATGACGATCCCGTCTCGTCACGTCCCCGTGTTTCCACTCTCAGCGGGGGTGTGACAATATGTTTGTAAGATTTTGTGAAGAACTTGAAGGTTTAATCATAAGGGTTGATTATATGTGTTGTTTAATCACATATATATCTTTTGTAATCTTAATTAGTTATGGTTAAGGATGAAACCTTAATTTTGACAGAAGGAGAGGATGAGAAGTGTTTGATGATTGTTTCCTTCGACTTGATAAACCGAGTAGGGTATTTAACTTGAACTTCAAAATCTTGATCTTCTTGTAAACCGGTGCAAGAGATGTGGAGCATTCAAGGTCAGGGTTGGTATGTGTTTGATAGGGAGAACCGAGAGAGTAGAGGGTGTGGTATGTGAGCTGAGAGTTTTGAGAGAGAGTTGAGATGGTGGTTTGGATGGTGTGTGGTTTGTGAAGTGGCCGATGGGTGGTTTTTTGGAGGTCTAGGCCGAAGGCCATAAATGGAAATAATCATTACATCTCCTCTAGACTAGTGAGTAAGCTAGTTATAGGGTTTTTATGTGTCAATTTCTTGGAGTATTTGGTGCTAGGTGGCGGTCATGGGGAATGGTTAAGTGTCTTGGCCGATTAAGGTGTTAATCACCAAGCTTAGGGGTTTAATCGGGTGGTTTAATCCTTCGATGATCCGAGATGTGTGGTTTAGTGTTTAAGGTTTTTTTAGTTTTACCTTTAGGATAGGTTACATTTGATGTTTCATTATATTATGGTGTTTATTTGAGTTGTAATGTGGTACATTTGATCTTGTAATGTTGAAGTATTTTTGGATTAAACAACATTTGGTAACATAACTTATACATGCATATGTAAAAATGTATACATAAATCACATGCATGCAAGCATGCATACGTACAACATAAAATATACATACACAAATCATGATGAGTTAGTCACATATAAGTTAATACGTAAAAATCTTAAAGTTTACCTAGGCTCAATTTTTAGGGTTGTCGCAGAAGGCCTTGTAATTAATTTTCCAAGAGAACAAGATGTACACAAAGGAATTTTATTCGATTATGGGATCTTTTTATATTTTAATTTATGCCCATGAGTGTTTTTAATTATTCTTTTTATCATTGTAGATCCTAGATGGCCTAATCTGTCATGTCATAGGTTAAGTGTTTCAGGATCATAAAATTTTTCTTTGGCTGCCATATATGCCTGAGACGTATTAATGTGTGTATAATATGAACCAGACTGAAGCATGGTAGTTTTTCTAATATTTAATCTTTGCATATGATACGCAAGTATTTTTTATTATCAACAGTCTTTGCATATGATATGCAAGTTTTTCTAATTTTACACAAATGTGGAGCTGTGTGACAAGCATTCGACCAGTGGTTTGTGCTACCACATCTAAAATAGGAAGTGCCATTGTTTTCGGACCTACCAGCTTCATTCCCTTTGTACTGAATTGTTATTTTGTGGGGCGTGGTAATTGACTTTTCTTTGATTTCTACCATGGCTATATCCACGGCCGCGACCACGTCCACGGCTATAAAAGTTACCTCGGTAGTTATTATTATCCTTAAAAGAATGGTTGTGATTATTAAGGTAACTTTTATCAAAAAAACCACGACCACGACCTCATCCCCACTTTCTTCCAGAGTTTTTAGTAGCAACATTTATTTCTGGAATTGCTAACGATCTCGTGAGGCAAGCTTGATGATTTTTCATCACGCTCATTATTTTTTTCTGCTACGAGGAGAAATGAATTCAAATTAGAATATTTTTTAAATTTTTGCAACCTATATTGTTATTGTAAGTTTATATGTGATGCATGAAATGTGAAGAAAGTTTTCTCCAACATATCTTCCTCGATTACTTTTTGCCCACAGAATCTGAGGGTCTAGCAGATTCTGAACAAAGCAGATGTGTACTCGTTTACCTTTTTTAAATCTTAGAACTTGAGATTGTTCCATTAATCTCTAGCAGTGGGAAGTAGAACTTCCCTTTGGTGATCAAATCTGCTTTGTAAATCTTTTCATAAAACATATGGATCTTCATAATTTGAATATTCAAATTATAGCATTTCATCAATATGTTTATGCAAAAAGGCGTCAGCTTTCGCTTTGTCTTGTTCAGAGAGCTTTTACTTTGTCTTGTTCAGAGCAAACATTCCCCTCTTGTATAACACACCCATGGATTTTAGATGTCTTTTACATGGGTCGTCCATGTCATATAGTTTTCTCCATTGATATTAAGAGCTTGAAATTTGATTTTCGCAATGTTTGACATTTTGTTTTCTAAACAAGAATTAAGCAAATAGTAAGATAATTATTAGAATTCATATATACTAATAAACATTGCGATACAATAAAGCGGTAGAGCTATAAACAAATACAGAAATAAGAAAAGTTTAAATTCTTTGGGTGGAAGTTCAACAATGAGGATAAGAATTAAAATAAGCATTATGGTTGCCAGTACTAAAACCGGTTGTATCATTTTTGAAAGATTGTCTTGGATAAACTTGAGAAAAGAGATAATCTATTTATTTAAAATAGATAGATAGTGGTCAATTTATAGTTTAAATTATAACTGTTTGTAACGGCTATGTACAACGGCTATATAACCGTTTATAACGGCTATATAATTGTCGTGTGTATATATCGATAGAAATTTTAAATAAAATAGATAAGTATAACTATGTTATAAAAACATGAATTTAGTTTATAAAAACAATAAAAGAAGAAGAACGACAAGTTAGAATAAGAAGTTAGTACGAATAAATGTTAACAAACATAATCAAATGTTAGTTGTATAAAGTTAGTTGATATAAAAAGAAATGTTAGTTGTATAATTAAAGATTAAGTAAAAGTTAGATCCATAAGTAAATGTTAGTTGCATAAGTAAAAGATAGATACATAAATAATAGGTTAGATGCATAAGTAAAAGTTAGTTGACATAAAATAAAATGTTAGTTGCATATTCAAAGGTTAGATGCATAAATAAAAGTTAGTTTGTTAGTAGTCCCATGGTTATCAAGATGTCCATAATAAGATCTTTTTTATGCTTACTTTATTTATCTTAGTTATCTCTTAATATAAGATATAATATATTATTACTTAATGAAGTCCTTACCTTGATTATGGATGACTTTGTACTTTCTTGATCTTCTTGATTAGAGTTTAAAAAGCTCTTGTGTTGATAACGTGTTATAATACAATAATAATTATAATAAGATTAATGTTATAATCTTAAGAACTTTAAAGAGAATTACAAGAGAAGAAGAAAAATGTATAACTTATGAAAGTGTATACAAGAGGTGCATCTTCTTCTCTACATTGAGGTGGTATTTATACTACAAAGATCAATTATTTTGGTAGACAAGGTAAACTATTTTGGTAGATAAGTAGCATAGTAAACTTATCTACAAGTATGATAAAGAGTTCATCCACTTGCTATGGTAATAATTCATAATATATGTGATTTTTATTGTTATAGTTATAAAATTAACCTATATATTTAAAAAGGAAGGTGAAGAAGCAATGACTTCTTCTATGTTTGTGATTTGGCCAAAGAACTTTTTAGGGTTTGCACTTTGCCCCCTATCCCGTGTATGTCTATTGAAACAGAACGGGTTTCTTGTGTTTCGTGTGGGTTTTTTTAGGTGTTTTGCTGGTGGTCGACGGTGGTAAAGGCGACGGTGACGGTAGTGATTTCATCATTTATTCTTCTCTGTGTCAGTGGTGGTGGGATCTGCTACCGCTCGGCCTGCCCTCTACGGTCGAGGTGGAGGAGGCAGCGGTTTCCCAGCCCTGTTCGGTTTCGTCGGTAGTCGGACGGTGGTAGTGGGCTCTGCTATCGCTCCACCTCCCGTCTCTGGTCGAGGTGGTGGTGGGCTCCGCCGTTTGGTCTACGCCTTGGAGTCGGTGATGGTCTCTCTATCAGAGGGAGCTGAGCGGTCTTCGCCGGCCTTGGGTGGCGGCTGTGGTGGTTTGTTTACCGCATTTGTGACGGTGGTGATGACGGAGGGGTCGATTGTCAGTCGGCCATCCTTCTATGGTTTGGTAGGCCACGCGATGGGCCTCTTGGGTCTGAGCGTTGGAGATAATGGTGGTTCAACCATTATTGTTACCCCTTTCTTTCGTCTCCCTCAGAAACCAATTTAGGGTTTTCAGATGTACAGTGCCCTGTCAACTGTTATGGTGCGGCCACCGTTGACATCCATTAGTTGTTGTACCCCGATTGATGTTGTGGCCATGTCGGTATCCCATCACCTTTGTTTGGTTCTTGGTTTGCAGATCTGTGGTTCTCCATCATGGGTTATCACTCACAGTGGTTTTGTGATGCTTGCTGTATAACCGACTTATGCATGTGGTTGGGTATGTGTAATTCATCGATGGAATGTGTCGAGGATGATGACGACCACCTCATCTGAGACTAGGGTTTGGCTCAATGTTCATCACCAGTTTCTTTGTTCTCTTTTTGGCTTGTTACTAATGTGTTCCAAGGGCTGTGATGAGATTCAAAAGTGGTTTCGGTTTCTTAGGAGGGGCTACCAATTATTGTTAGCAGGCGCAACTGAACACTGATTCTGAGACCTAAGTTATGCATTTTTAAAATTGTTTCAAACGGCTATCACACGCGCAACGCGCTCTGACGATAAACACTAGTACTAATGAAATTTACAAATCAAAATATCAAACAAAAACATTACTAATTATAAAATAAACTAAAAAGTCCTCACTTGTTTAGAAAAAAGCAAATGAACATTTTAGATAAAAAAAATCTCACCACTTTTAGAGAAATTATAGTTTAAAATATATTATATTTTCAAAGATAAGTATTGACAAAAATAAAATTAAAACGAATTAATTTTACAATCAAAATTGAAAAACTATTTATTGTAAATTTCTTTTCTTAAATCTCGACACTTTTTCTTTATAAAAACAAACTTACTTTTCAAAAAAATTAAGTGACAAATATACGATCATGTTGGCTTAAATATATATATCAGAATTATAAATATTAATTATTTTTTAATTCATAATTACGAAATTAATAACTACAAATTAATTTTCAAACCTTATATCTATTCCTTTTTTTATCTTAGAAACTATAAAAACACATATATAAATTTGTAATTCAAATGCCAGATGAATGATATGTTTTGATTAAATCTCAGTCCCTTTGAAAGATAGAATAGAGTCAATGATCAATTTTTAAATACTTTGAGTCAACTGTTAAAATGAAAATTTTGTTTTATCAAATGTTTATATAAATAATTTTCCTTTAGTTTAATAGGTCATAAAAAATTTGAGCGGAGAAAACTTTTGTGGGATGAAATGTGATGATGATACGTGTCATATATTATAATCGTTTATTAGTAGTAAGATGGGATTAAGAGAATCATATTTTCAGTTTATTATGAGCCATCGGCCAAAAATGATCCACATTCTTTTGTTTGATTTCTTTTGTTGCATAATATAGTTTGATTACTGTTACATGCTATTATAATTTCCTTTATATAAACAACAACAAGCTATAACCTCGAGTATTACACGAGTTAAATAAAAAAATACTAAATATTTATTATCGAAAAGTTAGGAACTGTAAAATGTCAAATATAAAAATACTTTGGTTAGCTAATAAAACATTACTACTATTTTTAGAACTTTCGTTTTAAAAATTATCACTTTGAAAAATCTAATTTTTTATCAATATCTTATTGTTTAAAAACTCTAGGTTTTGTGTTGTAAAAATATTTTATATATAACTTTTATTTTTATTGAAAAATTGATTTTAACATATTTTATAATTTAAAAAAGTTTCATTGTTTTAAAAAAATCATAGTTTTAAACAATTTTGATTTAAAAAGTATATTTTAAGCAAACTACTGAGTTTTTATTTAATGAAAAAAATATCTTTTATAATTTAATTATTAAAAAAGGACTTGGATTAATAATATAGAGAGAGAAAGAGAAAATTTTAAAAATTAGTTATTTGACTTTTTAAATTGAATAAATGATTATTAAGTTAGATATATATATTTTTTACGTTTCCTTTTCTTTAGAGTCAATTTTGTTCTTGATACTTATGGTTTGGGTATTTTGACCATTTCAGTACTAAAATGAAGCTTTTGTCATATCACACCATGTGATTTTATTTTTGTAATGGTTTTAGTCACTGACATTAACTCTGTTAGTTTTGTTTGTTAGGGGTGTTTTGATCCTTTTACATCAAAGTAAATAAAAAATAAATATTAACTATATAATGGTAAGACACACCACTTTGTCTTCAACATTCTCTCTTCACCATCTCTAATGACCAGCCAACCGCCATAATCTACGGCGACTAGCCAATCACCACCACTGCTTCCAGCGACCTTGTTATTCTAGCCATCGATTCACCCTAATTGCAACACCACCATGGCACCCTCACGACAACCACTCATCACCTCTCCACTTTCTAAAAACCATCCAACAAAACCCTAAATCTATATTTCTTAAAATCTACAGCCATATGTCTTCCCTTATCCTCAGCGTCGTCTCTAACCTTTAGATCCCCAACCTTCTGATCACCAACCCACATCGTCGCCATACAACACTTACTGTCGTCGTTTCTTGAGCCCGTAATGCTACTTGGAACCACCACATCACTTTCAATTTAACTCTCTTTGTATATGCAGATCCGACCACCCAAATCGCATCGCTGTGGGGAAAGATGAAATCACCACACCACTACCGCCATAAACTCAACACCATAATTGAACCATCACACCACCATACTTCTTCTACGCGTGGGTGTATGTAAATCTGACCATAATAATTGCTTCTACTATGTGTATGTGTATGTGTGTGTGTGTGCTGATCCTCAAGGGGATTGGAGTTGCTGGAGAGGTCGGAGAAGGGGGAGGAATAGGGTGGGGTGGGTGGTAGCCAGGTATGTGATTTAGGTTTCAAATGTGATTAAAAGAAAAAGATATATGATGGGTTATATGAAAAAGGACCAAAACACCAGTACACTTAACAGACAAAATTAACAAACTTAGTGGCATGGATTAAAACCGTTTACAAAAATGAAACCACAGAGCATGAAATGACAAAAAATTATTTTTTGAACTGAGATGGTTAAAATGTCCAATTCACAGGGACCAAAAATGAAATTTACTATTTTCTTTATTAGGTTTTATTTTAGCTTTTATTTTATTTATGCAGGAATTCGAGTGGTTCTTGCGTACCATCTGGACACGTATTCGCACCAAGGAACATGTGGATCTTGAGTTAGTGTACGGAAGTTGTAACTATTGCATGGAGCTTTCATCCGAAACTTGAACTTGTGTGCGAAAGAGGAAACTATCATACGAAACTTGAACTTGCATGCGAAAGTGGAAGCTTAATTTCGTGCATAAGCTATAAGTAAGTGAAGGGCTAGTAAAACAGATTTTATCGTATTTAGCAAGCTAGAGATGATGTAATTAACACAAGTATCAAACATAAAAACGACTTGTTTAACTACGTACCTATATCTCTTGTCTATAATTTTTTTGTATATTTTTAAGGACAAGAAAGGATAATTGATGGAGTCTAGTCTCTTAATTCTAATTAATTTAAAAAATATATAAAATTATATAGTATATTTTTTATTAAACATGTTTAATCATATTATAAACAAGTCCAGCAAATTAACTATTGCCAGCTCGTCTTAAGCTCACATGTGGTTATAAACTTTTGTGTAGTGACTAACAAATGGAACTTCATATGAAAGTATCGTGTGAGATTTTTTAGCAGATGCAATTTAATCCGATATTTTGTATGCAGATAAACCTAGGATATTTTTAACATATGTGAACTTGAAAGCAAAACATAAAATACAGCAACTGAAAAGAAACAGTTCAGTTATTCTTATTACTGAAACAATAACGATACTTTCTATAGGATATTATGCAAAAAAATTGGCTTTAAATACAACTCCGCTTTCAAAAATAATATATTGGAACGTTGGGAAAAAAATAAAACCAAACGCATATTCCGTTCTCTTTTAGATAGTTAACGAACAAAAGTTATTACAGAAAAACTAAATTATCAAAAATTAAACGGGTTAAAAACATAAAGATCTATTATGAGGGTGAAACTGAAAGCAAATAATAAATTTATTAAATGTGATCATTTTGCCCAACATCACTATGCAATCCCGTCAGTAACGTTCTTTTCCTACGGATTTGGTCATCGGTGATACTCTCTATAAAGCATCAACTTATTAATAGGATTGTGTCTCTTTCTGTAAGATCAAATGACGAGATTATTTTTAATGTTGTCATGAAGAAAGAATACTTGGCTCACAAGGATTCTCAACCTAAAGAACAAACAATCTAAAGCTATGTATAAACAGCTAATGTGTATTTAACAACTAATTAAAGGTCTAATTAACAACTAATTAGTACAGCTTAAACTTGAAGAACCAGACTAATTTATGGTGTTGTGATGATTACCTTTAGAACCCAACATTCTTTGGTATCTCCTTTTCATTATATTAATGAATCCATGCATCTACTTTATTGTTCCTATAAATAGAAGTTATCATGTTGTACCAATAATGCATCTAATCAAAAACACAATCTAATAACAGAAATGGAACTTCGTTCTTTTTCACATGTCAGTTTTAGCAAAGAACGTTGGGTAGATCAAATCAGCAAGAATTTCGACGAAGAGGTGGGCATCGATGTTAGCCACATTCCCGTTTGCGTGTTCAATGTCCCCAAATCCATAAGTCGTTTTAAGCCTGAGGCGTATGTGCCTCAAGCTATCGCGCTTGGCCCTTATCACCACTTCGAGCCTCATCTATACCAAATGGAGAGGTACAAAGTGGCTGTTATTAAAGCATTCTTGGACCCTAATCAAGTCCGCTCATTCGAGCTTTTGGTGATTGATAAACTCAAAACCATCGAGCCTATGATCCGTGCGTGTTACCACAAGTATCTAGACCTTAACGAGGACACATTAGCGTGGATCTTCGCGATTGATGGTTTGTTTTTACTTGATCTTTTCAAGCATTACGGTGAAATGGAAAGATTCATGCCGAAAAAGATGATGAAGTATGAAACACTCTATAGAGACATGATGGTACTTGAAAACCAAATCCCCTTGGTGATCTTGAATGAAATACAGAATATCATTCAAGCTGACTTTGAGTTGCTCCCCATGATGATAGGATACTGTGAGGTACATTCTCCCCTAAAACTATCTCGCGATTTAGAATCTAGCAATGGAACCGTGAACTATTTACATTTGCTTGATCTTATGTATCGCTTAATCGTCAATAACGAATCGCCTAAACATGATTCGTACCGTCAGTCATTTCATGAGCTACTAGCTAATGGCATGCATGGGATTACAAAAAAAGAGCATGGTATCAGAAACATGGAAGATATAAAGGAAATTGGGCAAAAGTTGAGTAATTTCAAAAAATTTGGGAAGATGATTGGTGTCATAGTAAGCATCCCATGGGGTAAGATATGTGATTTACTAGGGTTAAATATAGGCAATAAGTTAGGCAATGAAGATGTCGAAGATCACCCTCGTGTCACGGAGATTGATGTCCCTTCGGTGTCATCTTTAAGCAAATACGGGCACATCAAATTTAACCCTTCGGACGGAGGGATTAGGGACACTAAATTTGTAGCAACCGGAGCCATTTTGTACCTTCCGGTCATCACTCTTGAAGTCTACTCAGAAGTCGTGTTGAGAAACTTGGTCGCCTATGAAATTGCGACCACAAGTTCGACGATGGAACTAGCACATTATGTTGATTTAATGAGTGGGATTATAGACACGGAGGAAGATGTTATGTTGCTTAAAAGTAAGGGGATAATCAAAGGTAACATGACGAACAAAGAAATCGTAGATCTATTTAACGGGATGAACAAGTCGAGCGAGCACGCTAGGGGTAACGAGACCGTTAAGCAACTTAACAAGTATTACAACAATATGTTAGCGATTAAGGCATGGAAGTTTATGAAGAAACGAATGCGTGGTTCAAGAAAAGTATTGACTGTTGTTTTTACACTTTTGGCTTGCTTGTTGATGATTGTGTACTCTTTTTGTGAAGTTTATGGTTGTCCTAAGTTGTTTAATAAAATGACATAGAATGCAACCATATATGTATGTGTGTGTGTTTTATTTTGGGTGTAATGTAGGAGCATAAAGGCTACATAAATAGCTTAGGTTGTTTGTATTTTGTATTTTTGATATGTTGATATTGTATAGTATTTATGTTTGTTAATATTTGTAAAGTTTGAGTTTTGTAATGCTTAAGCAAAATTACTTATAGATCTCACTTAGTATGAATAGATCAGTGTTCTACGTCATTTGTAATGTGGAATAGAACTTATTAGAGAGAACATGATGTACTAATCATTTTGATGCAGTCGGAAACAGAGAGATAGATAATTGAGTCTGTTGATTCAACAAGAATACCAGTAACAATTCTTTTAACTATCGTTGATTCACAAATAATACCGATAATCAGGGTTTACACTAACACACACTGTGATAGAGAGAAAAAAAACAGATTTTTTCGTAAACTTCAATAATCTTTCCTCAAACTCTTACAAACATATAAAGAAACAAAACCAAATTCGAATGGGCCACAAAACATAAAAGGGCCAAAAACTGGGCCAAATGCAAAGTGCAACAAAATGTAAAAATAAGAGAAAAATTGAAATAACTCCTAAAATAAGCCGTTTTTTGGCCGAAAGGATGACCCGAACCGCCTACGGCGTTTGTGAAAACGTGCTCCTCGGTCCAACGGTCGTTTTGACTGGTCCCGGGCCTGAAACGGAGACTTGTAGCCCAAGTTATGCCCATTTCAGTAAAGCCCCTTTTGATAAGCGATCTTGGGCCTTCAAAAAGGCTAAAGCTTGCTCATCCACACTTGGGCCCACATCACATTTACTAATGAAAATTACTATTGATATTTACTTCTCGTGTTCAGTTCTAGTTATGCTTGATCGTATGTTTGATTGATTCACATGTGCGACACGGGTTACATGGATTCCACATATTGTAATGCGTTTGTGATAGAAACTTGAAGATCCATGAGGTACGAGTGACTTATATGTAAAACAACGAACTCTTAACGAACTAGCAATTGTTTGATGCAACAAGAAGAGAAAGCGAATAAGATTTCATTAGTATTGAGTGTTCTATTTTGACCCACTAGACTATTTTAACATAATGATAATGAGAACTTGAAAAGCAGTTAGAACTTTAAAAGGTATGCGTAATATTATTAGACAGTAAAACTAGGCAATAGTTAAGGATAGATTCGGTATGTATAGAAATGCATTTATACCTCTTATACAACCCTATTTTGGAATACATACACAATCACGTATAATGGTTACAACAACAATAATCAGCATAACTATTCTTCCAACATTTGTTCCCTCAAACTAGAATGAGGCTCTTCTTCTAGTTTGTCAGCAATGGAACACAGTCTCTGTATACTTCTCAATTTCTCTAACACTTCTTGTTTCATCGGTTTTATAGATATGTCAGCTACCTGGTCATCTAAACTGCAGTGCTCTACAATAATCGTTCCATCCTTAACCACATCTTGCAAGAAGTGAAATCTAACTTTGATGTGTTTGTACCTTCCATGAAATACCGGATTTTTGGACAATTTTATAGAGGATGTATTGCCACAGTTCATGACAATGTTTTCTTTCAATTTTGATCCGAATTCTTCAAGATTAATACCTTTAATCAAGATGGCTTCACAGGTACACCTTGCTGCTATACATACTCGGCCTCCATGGAAGAAAGAGTAACTATATATATATTGTTTCTTTGAGGACCAAGTTATAACTCCACTGTCCCACAACATTGCATAGCCTAATATGCTTCTAATATCTCCGCAATCACCTACAAAATCACTATCAATGAATATTTCTTTTTTGGATTTTCCACCATGTTAATACCACACTCTAAAATCCAATGTCCCTTTCAGGCACCTCAACACCCTTTTAGTAGTTGCAAAACGATCTTTAGTGGGCTTTGCTATAAATTGGCTAATCAAGCTCATCACATACTGAATAGTTGCTCATGTGGTGGTGATGGCTTCAAGTGAGTTGCTTTTAGTTAGCTCAACTAGCTTCTATTAAGCTTGATGATCCTCAAATTCATTTTAAACCCATCTTACACCAATACACTTTACTTACTTTGTTAGCTCTCAACTAGTTCGTTTGGATTATTTCTGTAAAGTTCTCTGGATTAAATGATAATCAAATCTCAAGCAGATTACAAAATAAATCAAGTCTTACTAATTGTTGTGAGTACAAACAATGAACACAAATAAATAACAAACAAGAACATCGACTGAATGAAAACTGGTAATCAGAACACTAAGACAAGCAACGACGAGTTGCTTGTCGACACAAATTACTCAGAAGATTAACAAGAACGATGAGGATCTCGAAGATTAAAGATGAAAAACCCTAATTTTTGCGTTAACCATAAATGAATCGTGAAGCGATGAATATATAGCCCATAAGAATTCAGCTGAACAGCAAAGCACCCTTGAGAAACTCGACCCAATAGCAACAATCGTCAACCTTCCAAGAATGACTCAGCAGCCCCTCAACATTCAAAAACATACAAACTTAATCAGAAATGAATTGAATAAAAATATTAATAATTTTAACACCAACCCTCAATTTAATTCTGAAACAGATCCACAAGTCCCAATTCTTTACACAAAGCTTTATGTTGACTAACACCGAGAGTTTTGGTGTAACACCCGGAAATTTTCTTTGAAGCCGACGAAAGAAGAAAAGAGAAGGAGAAAAAGGGAGTCCCTCCCCATTGTTGCCAAAAAACTCAGCCAACGGAGAAGAGAAGGAGAAAAAGGGAGAAAAGCTTGGTTTGGGTGGATTCGAGCGTGAAAATCAAAAGTGTAGTGGGTCAAATCGAAGCTCAATTCGACGGGATTGTTTGTGTGAGTTCTAGGACCCCTCTTTTACACGTTTTTGAATGATTTTAGGGCTGGAACACATCTGAAAATCGGTTTTGGGTATTTTGGGTGTAAACCTGTTTGTGTATGTTTGTGTAT
>BJCO01000271.1:0-15268 GCA_018326465.1 Flaveria floridana | reverse complement strand
CATTGTGTCAAACTACGATTGTGTTAAATTACCATTGTTTCAAACAACTATTGTGTCAAACAACCATTGTGTCAAACAACCATTGTGTCAAACAACCATTGTGTCAAACACCATTGTGTCAAATTACTTTTTTGCCCCTCCGCCTGTTAGCAGTTTTCCACTTATTTACATTTTTGTCACCGCGTTTTTTTAAACCATTGATCTATTTTAATGAGTTGATCCAATGACCAGAATTACTTTTCACCCTTTTTAGGAAATATAGCTTTTGTAGTATATCCTCTCCCTATATATATATACATATATATACCGGGTATAAAAAAGTCACGTTTATACCGGTTTAAACATGGTCAGGTTGGAAAAATTCAAGTTGAAGGCGGGTTGGAATGTGAAGGGGACAAACTGATTTAAACCATAAGGATTGAATGGGGTTGTTGGGTAGTTAACAGGTTGAACACAGTTTAGGTTTAGGTCGGGTCGTCCGGTTGGATATGTACCTCTTCCTGAGTGGCATGCAACCCTGGCTATATTGGTATGTTGATAGTTGCATAATATTCGTAGATAAAATAGTCCATTACAAGAAGCCCAAAGGCTATCCATGTATCTTAAATAATAGCCCATTTATTAGGAAGAAGTCTACCTGGTCCATTGGACCACACAAATGTCAAGATAATTTTTTAACTTTTTTAGAGTTGAGACTACTACTTGTTTGCTTTACATCAAAATTAAAACAGCTTTCTTTTCTAGAAAAAAAAAGGAATTTGGTTTGTAGATTTGAAATCCCAAATATTCAATACCATCTTATGTATTCGGTTTTTACTATGAAATAAGTATAAGGTATACAATGATATTGATGAACACCAAGTATATCTATGATGTAAAGGTAAGTAATTTTGGCTAACCATCTTCCATCATATGATTAAATGTATAATAGAAAGAAAATTGATACTAGATTAAAATAATCTAAACTACAAAGAAGATAATGGATAAGAACTAGTAGTTTTTTTTCTCATTTGATATAAAAAGCATACACGTATATTATAGAGATGTTAAAAGAAAAAATCAACAATTATAAGTGGCTCTAATAATTAGATGAAATAACCAACCATCATAACCACATAAATGTTACCAATAGATATTGTAATATGCGCCCTCAAGTTAAATGTGATAAAACTTTTAGCTTGAAACAAATTAACAAAAAGAAAACTTTGATAAGTTGGTTAATGAAGAGGAGTAAGAATGTAAATGATCTTTTGAGATGTCATATGTTACTTCTTTCACTTATTTTTTCTCATTCTTCTTTATTACTTGCTCTTATTTTCTTCTTCATTTTCCTTCTTCATTCTTCTTTTTCTTTCTTCTCCTTTGTCTACTTAGCAAACTAGTCTTGCATTTTGTGGTTTCAGATTTTAAAGTTCAAGTTGGTGCCTGATTTAAAGTTCAAACAAACTAAAATGATTTGATCATCAAGAAAATCTGAAGCTCTAATACTATGATAAAAGTTAAAATACAAAGAGAGTTGGTACTCACTTAGATTAATCTAAACCAATGAGAATATAATTGATATGAAATAATAGATCCTTTCTAAATTGATATTAAAAAAACTTACATATTTTTATAGAGATTGTTATAAGAAAAGCCAACAATCATAACTTGCTCTAATAAGCAGATGAGAAAACCACTATCCTAAGCACATAAATGTTATATAATGATAGATATTCTTAACATTAAACAATTGGAAACACATGTTTCGAGTTTAATATTATATATAAAAATTTTACTTATAAATAGTGACTTACAGTAGGGTATAAACTAAATGAATTAGACATGTTGCATGTGGAGAAGAATATTGTGTAACGAATTAACATTGAGGAGACACAAAGATGAATGAAATTAATATGAGAAACATCAAAGGTAGAACAAAACTAAAGAATGATCGAAGAAACTAATTCATTTTTCTCCTTTAGAATCGGGTATAATCAAAACTAACTAAAGAAATAACAAGCATGGTGAAGATTAAGGCTTGTTTGAAGGAACGACAGCGAAAACCCTCTTTGAGATATCACAATATGGGCTTGTTAACATGGAGATCAATGAAAATATTGATCATTAAGGTTGTTATCAAATACCAAGACAAAGAACACGATTAAAAAGGCGTGTTAAGAGGAACAATGTGACAAGTGTGGTGTTTTGTTTTTCATTATAAATCGAAGTCCAAATCATTCATCCTACCATAGGATTCTAAAATCTTAATTGTATAAAATACCAATGTATTGAAATCTCCCAGTTAAATCAATCATACACAACATTTCATCAGCTTTTATTTCTTAAATCACACGATACCCATGAACCAAACATTCCTTAAACTGTCGATCACAATCTGATTCAAACCAAATACAGTCAAACTAAATCATATAAATATCAATTTGCAAACAAATAAAGCATAAATTAACAAGATATTATATTTAAAGTTTAGAAGAGAAACCAACTTACATTCCATGTTGAACAAAATTAGTATAAATTAAGTAACAACATGTTAATATTCTAATGATTAAGATGGGATCTTAGAAGAAAAACAAAAGGAAGTGTGGTGTGTGCAAAAGTCTCAATCCCAAGATATTATCACATGGTTTAGTCGCTCCGTAATAAAGCAAATCAAGACTGGACCGTCTAATGTTAATACTTAATACATTGTGTGGGAATATTCCATAATTGTATATAGTCCCAATGGGATTGGATTGATTAATTATATTTCATTTGCATGTGACATGTGCTTTCTAACACTCGACCCAACTCACAAAAACCATTAACAATTCATACCTACGTGCATGCGTACACACATATACTATTAATCACAATTGATAAACAAACCACTTGTTAAGTCGGTTTGGAAATGTGATCTTATATGACTCATTAGAACATGTAATGCCATATTTAGACTCGTTAGAACGATATACAACCGAATAATTAAGATTGTGTGATCCATCCACTGGCGCACTTATATATTAATGATTAAAATCATATAAACACTATAAATTATAGCAATATTGGTTGTTGTTTAAAAAGGTCTAGTATCTAATGAACAACCATGGGGTGCATACATCAAATTAACTTGGAAGCATGTAATGCTAAATGTTGTACTAATTAGTAATTGGTAGGTCGGCTCTTCTAGATAATGATAAGTAAAGCAAGTTCTATTGGTTTACTAATAATACTCATTTGGAAACTTAATAGTAAGGCAACTCTAACTCATAAGAAATCAATGTTAATAGTCTAATATTAGCCTTGACTTTCTTTGATTTACCGGTCCAGTGCTGAGGCTGAATATCGAGGCGTGGCGAATGTGGTTGCGGATATTTGTTGGTTACGTAATCTTCTGCTTGAGCTTCATCATCCTCTCTCTCATGCTACCTTGGAGTACTGTGATAATGTATGTGCTGTCTACCTCTCAGGTAACACTGTGCAGCATCAGCGCACTAAACATATTGAGATCGACATCCACTTTGTTTGTGAGTAGGTGCAACGCGGCCACATTCGGGTATTACATGTTCCATCTCGTCATCAGATTGTCGATATCTTCACAAAGGTCCTTCCACGAGTATTATTTGATGACTTTCATACCAGTCTTAACATCGGACCTTCCGAAGTTTCAACTGCGGGGTGTAATAGCATATTATATATCTAGTAATTGACTTGGTCATTCAATGTATAGATATCTCCACTAATATAGGAGATTTAGTTTACATTTACCTTGTACTATATATTGTCATTCAATCAATGAAAATGGGGGTGTCGAATCAACCTCTTTCACCCACATTGATCGTTGATATAAAGAATGTTGGGTCATGAGAAATGTCTCTCCTCACACACCAACAAACACGCTTTGAGAGGGTTGGCTTTAATAAGACAGATATAATGTTTGTTGCCCTCTTAAGAAATAAGAAGTTTCCACTTTGGTGATAAAAAAATGAGTACCTTTGTAAAATGTAAAATAATAACAAAGTTATCAGCTTGTGTGGACCAAATGAACAATATTACATGGTATGTGTGTTTCAATTGTTACAAACCGTATCAAACTTGTTTTTCTTTCTTTTAGGATGGTGGGACAAACATCATCGAGGATGATGAGTCCCTATAAGAAAGTGGTTTTGACACATTAAGTAAATTGCATATCGTTCATATACAGATGTTATGTCATATACAATGGTTGGACTCAAATATCAGTAAGGCCTCTAAGCACTTTGGTTGTAGGATGAGAGAAGGATAAATGTCATATGTAAGGTGAACAATTGTATGAGAAGCCAACTTTATCTAAAGCACTTGCTTATTCTTCGTAATGTCAACAAAAGATAAAACATGTCATATGGTGATGCATGGAAAGGGGAATAGTGTTTGAGCTCGAACTACCTCCTTGCCCTAACATAAGGCCTAGGATCTATACCTTTATTATAAGGTCGAGGCATTATATATTAGCTCACTTTATACAAGTTATTGAGTTGTTCACATGTGAACATATCAAATAACTGTCAAAAATATGATAATCAGATTCAACCAACAAGATCCAACAGTGATACAACGAAAGAATACAGATGAACAAACACTAACACTCTCTAAACAAGAACATCAACGTGATGATCTAGAACTCAGAACAAGAATAACAGCATAAGGGTCATCAATGTGATGTCACCCTAATGAACTTCAAGAAGACCAGAACTATCGAGAGAGAGTGTGTGTGAAGATGAAGTGAGTTTGCTGAGATCTGAGAATGAGGGAATCCTTGCAAATATAAGCAAGGAAACCCTAGATGAGCCGCACCACTTGTCAGCAACTACAAGCCCAACTCGTACAAGCCCAACATGATCCACAGCATCTCTCGTACAAAAGCAGCCCAAACTCAACTAAGCAATAAAACCAAATATATATAAATGAGAAAGTGTATAACTGAATGTAGAACTGAAGTAACATAAACATAAAAGGGAAAAAGGAATAACTACACCTCTTTTTAACACCCCCCCCCTCAGTTCTAGCACTGAACTCATCAAATAGACCAAGTCGAGAGCACATATCAGCATGTTGCTTTACTAACAATCCTTTGGTGAACATGACTTAATGCCAGTGGTACACAGCTTGCCAGAAGTAATTTTTTCGCGTAGGAAGAACAAATCAATCTCAAAGTGCTTTGTTCGCTCATGAAACACAGGATTAGCAGCGATGGAAAGGGCAGCAGTATTATCACAGGATAATGAAACAGGTAAAACAACATCAACCTGCAGCTCACGTAAGAGATTAATAACCCAAAGAACTTCACAAGCAGCAGCACACATAGCACGATATTCAGCTTCAGCTGAAGATCGAGAGATAGTAGACTGCTGTTTACTTTTCGAAGATACAAAAGAAGAACCCATAAACAGGCAAAAACCTGTTACAGACCTCCTAGTGTCAATACACTTTCCCCAGTCAAAGTCTGCATAAGCAGTGAGTTGAGTAGTCTTACCTTTTACAAACCTTAACCCTTTACATGGGGAAAGTTTTAAGTATCGAATAAATCTTAAAGCAACTTGAAAGTGTGCTTCGGTTGGTTTGTGCATAAACCGACTAAGAAAGTGAACAGTATATGAAATATCAGGACGAGTGTGAGAGAGGTAAATGAGTTTACCAACCAACTTTTGATAGACAGTTATGTTAGTGAGAGGAGCAGAGTCATTTTTATACTGAGATGAAATGACATAATTTTGTTCAATAGGGGTGGAAACAGGTTTACACCCAGACATACCATACTCATTAAGAAGTTCAAGACAATATTTTCTTTGAGACAATGAAATTCCATTATTTGACCGAATTACATCAATGCCCAAAAAATATTTTAAAAGACCTAAGTCTTTTATTAAAAATTTAGACTGAAGCAACTGTTTAACCTTAGTAATGCTGGACACACAGTTACCAGTAAGAATAATATCATCTACATATACAAGTAAGACAAGAAATACATAATTTTGAGATAGAGTGAACATGGAAGGATCACATTTGCTTTGGATAAACCCAAAACTACAGAGTATACCCACTAATTTTTCATTCCACATACGTGGGGCTTGTTTAAGCCCATATAAAGACTTGGTTAATTTGCAAACTTTAGATTCAGATTTGGAGAAATATCCTTCAGGAAGTTGCGTATAAACTTCCTCATGAAGATCTCCATATAAAAACGCATTATTAATGTAAAGTTGATATAAAGGCCACTCATTTTGAACAGCCAAATTAATAACACACCTAATTGTCACCATCTTAACAACAGGAGAAAAGGTTTCATCAAAGTCAACTCCTTCTTGTTGACTAAACCCCTTAGCAACTAATCTGGCCTTATAGCGTTCAATTTCACCAGTTGATTTGTATTTTATTTTAAAAAGCCATTTACAACCAATAGGTTTGCGGTTTGGAGGAAGGTCAACTAGATCCCAAGTGTGATTACGATGCAATGCTTCTATTTCTTGGTTCATTGCATTTACCCAATTAGGATCATTGACAACTTCCTTAAAACTCCGAGGTTCAACATGTTTATTTAAGTTAGAAGTAAAGGAAAAATTTTCAAGAGACAAGAAAGTATAGTTGACAACCTTTTCTAACCCATATTTAACTTTCCCTTCTATTATAAAATCATTAAGTTTCTTAGGGAAAACGGATGACCTTGTAGAGTGCCTAGTGTTAACAGAATCACACTGTGTGTGTTCTGTCCCCTCAGAGGTATATATTTGTTCATTTACACCAACAACTTCCTCTGCCCTGCCAAGATTGGTCTCAGTTTGACTGGGCAACTGTTGTTCAGTCACAACATCAGTCGACTGAGCGCCTAAATCTGGCTGCAGAGACCGAAGGTCAGTGCTTTCATTGTTCCCTCTTTCATCATCGGGGATCTCTACATTATCATGCCCAATGTTGTTATCATAAAGATCAAAAAAATTAAGAGAATTAAGTGTAGAGTCTGTGTCAAAATTATTTTCTGGATTTATTTTCTTAAAGGGAAATATAGACTCATAAAATTTAACATCTCTTGAGAAAATCATTTGTTTTCTGTCCAGACTCCATAACTTATATCCCTTTTTAGTTGATGAGTATCCCTTAAAAACACATTTTTCAGAATTACTAGCAAATTTATCAGAATTGTTAAGAGTGGTGCAAAAGCATAGGCAGCCAAAGACACGTAGATGTTCAAGAGAGGGAACACAGCCATGGACAAGTTCATAAGGGGGTTTTCCTTTAAGCACAGATGAAGGAGTCCTGTTGATGAGATAGGTAGCAGTAAGAATACATTCAGACCAGGATCTAACAGGTATACACCCTTGAAATAATAAAGCTCTAGCTACATTGAGAAGGTGTCCGTGTTTCCTCTCAGCTATTCCATTCTGCTAAGGGGTATAGGCACATGATGTTTAGTGGTGAATCCCGTTAGAATTACAGAAGTTTTGTATTTGATGATTGACAAACTCAATCCCATTATTGGACCTGAATGTCTTGATAGAGATGCCAAATTGGTTTTTTATTAAAGCATAGAATGTTTGAATATTATTGAAAACTTCATTTTTTTGTTTCATAAGGAACACCCATACAGCCCTAGAGTAATCATCAACAAGTGTCAGGAAGTACTTAAAGCCTTCCCTACTTGCTGCCCTATATGGGCCCCATACATCTAGGTGAATCAGTTCACCTAGACTATTGGATTGATGGTTACTTAGGGGAAATGGAGTCCTATGTTGTTTAGCCCTATGACATATGTCACAAGGGTGCAATTCAGGATTACTCAATTTTAGCTTATTGTTTAAAGCAACTAGAGCTTGTTTAGCAGGGTGACCCATTCTGTAATACCAGATGTGGAACATATCAGAACTATTAAATGATGGTTTGGAGTTGTTAGACCTACCAGCACACTGGTACAGACCATCACATTGGTTACCAGTCACCAGAGTTTTCTTTGTAAGAGAATCCTGTATGTGACAGGAATTTTCATCAAATATGACTTGCAAACTGTTATCTCTAGCGAGTTTATGAACAGAAATAAGATTAACACAATACTCTGGGACAACTAAGGCATCCCGAAGAGTAATGTGTTCATTAATTTTAACATCTCCAATTTTAACAACATGAGCACCGGTGCCATTTGGGTGTTTAACTTTAACATTGTATTCAGAAATATCATAGGAGTTTAGGAGGTTATTTTCAGATTTAACCATATGTTGGCTTGCACCCGAATCAATGATCCACCTGGAGTCAACATAAGGTGAGACACCCCCACTAAGACAATAATATGTAGATTTAAGGGAGTTACCAGAGAAATTAGCTGAGAGGGAACCTTCACTGCTCTTTTCATGTAGGAGACCTAACAGCTTAGTCACTTGATCAGGAGTTAGAGAGTTAGCTATTATAGATGCAGGAGATGAGGAGGTAGAGTCAACCTTTGAGTTATTTGACTGGTTTACACGTTGACCCTGACCACTTCTTGGTTTAGAGCCAGATGGATAGCCAACAAGTTCATAACACCTTTCAATAGTGTGTCCAAGTTTGTTACAGTGAGAACACTTCAGATTAGGGTTAGGACCTCTTAGGTTTTTTTATTTAGTTTCAGAATTTTGGTTTGTTTTTTCCAATGATAGAGTTGGTTTAGTAGTAAAAGCAACTGATTGAGATGTAGAGGTAGAGGTGGTGGAGTTCCTATGAGATTCCTCCCTAGAGACTATAGAGAATGCTTCTTTAATGGTGGGAAGAGGATCCCTAAGTAAGAGGGTAGTTCTTACTGGCTGGTACACACTGTCTAGGCCCAAAAGGAATTGCATGAGCTTTATTAGATGATTAAAATCATTAAATGACTTAGATGCATTACATGTACATGAGGGTAGTTAAAGCATTTGGTCAAGTTGTTTCCACATGATGTTTAGGTTATGGTAGTATTCAGAGACAGGACAACCATTTTGAGTTAGTGAATTGATTCTTTAATATAGACCAAACACCACGGATTCATCAATTTTGTCATACGTTTCTTTTAAGTCAGTCCAGATTTCGGATGCAAGTTTAGAATAGACTTGACCCATGTACAGTTCCTCGAAGATAGAGTTAAGAATCCAACTAATGACAACTAAATTACATCTGTCCTATTGCTTTGACAGAATCTGATCTTTAGATTGTTTTGTACAGGACCCATCTATAAATCCATATTTGTTTTTCACTTCTAGGGCAAGTTTCATGGCATTTGCCCATACAGTGTAGTTTTCAGTGCCTTTAAGTTTTATGGATACAATTGTTAGATTACTAGTGTCACTGGGATGGAGATATAGAGGGTCACTTGCGTCGAGTTTACTTATTAGGGTTTCAGAATTATTAGTTTCAGTATTAACAATTTCGGATTCAGCCATTTTAGGTTACAACAGGAAAGAATGAGATAACACACAAGCACACGCACAGATACAGATCTCCAGAGACCAGAACCATGTTTTCACACCAATCACGTTGGCAGATCAAGGATTAGTCTCTGAAGAGTAATGCAGGCACACAAAAAGTATTTCAAGCAAGTGATGCACATATACACCCACTAGGGCACAAAACAGATAATGCCGGTCCTCCTAACCCGGTCAACCAAACAACCTAGATATAACTAAGAGAAACACGAACAATCAACAAGAGATAAAGAGGAGAATAAGATTCTTACAGAGGGTTTATCCAATACCGGATAAACCAAACAGATACACGCCCTTTGTAACCTTCAAGGGTTACTGGGGGCAGAGAGAGCAGATGAGATGGTGAGCGAACAACAAACCGATTCAGGGTGACGCCTTGATAGTCTTTTGTCTTTGTGATGCAAGAACAACTCCAGATTTGTATCTAGGGTTTTGAATCGAATTGGTCGATGAGATTTAGCGGAAGCGCATAGAATCAGAGCCAACGCTCTGATACCATGTCAAAAATATGATAATCAGATTCAACCAACAGTGATACAATGAAAGAATACAGATGAACAAACACTAACACTCTCTAAACAAGAACATCAACGTGATGATCTAGAACTCAGAACAAGAATAACAGCATAAGGGTCATCAATGTGATGTCACCCTAATGAACTTCAAGAAGACCAGAACTATCGAGAGAGAGAGAGAGTGAAGATGAAGTGAGTTTGTTGAGATCTGAGAATGAGGGAATCCTTGCAAATATAAGCAAGGAAACCCTAGATGAGCCGCACCACTTGTCAGCAACTACGATCCCAACTCGTACAAGCCCAACATGATCCACAACATCTCTCGTACAAAAGCAGCCCAAACTCAACTAAGTAATAAACCCAAATATATATAAATGAGAAAGTGTAGAACTGAATGTAGAACTGAAGTAATATAAACATAAAAGGGAAAAAGGAATAACTACACCTCTTTTTAACAATAACATCATAATTAAACTGTAACTTGTGGTTTTTAATTTGATCTATTTCGAGGACTTGTTTGTGTAATGAGATCTATCATGGTCCAAGTATAACTTGAACCAGACTTATCTCTAAGATGACTAACTTGCTATTAAGAAATGCATCATCAAATTCCTAGTGAGTCGAATTTTAGAATTGATCGTACACTACGTATGCAAGTCGTACTTAAGTTTGAATATAATGAGACGTTCATTACCTGGATTAGTATGAGTCGCATGATAAGTTGGATATCGTATAAATAGATGTAATTGCTATAATAAGTATCAAGTTAAAGAGATAGTAATACTTGATCAATTAAGATAGGACGCTAGGTACATTCTGTAACATACATTTTTTAATATGCATCAATTAAAGGGTTGATGACATATCATAAGGAGCTATGTAATGGAAAGAGTTCCAGACAAAGTTCATTCAATAGTCAAGTGTTGCAAAGTCTACATAGATCGTGAAACTCTTTGCATGCCTAAATCTAGGCTAACATTGTATTTTTGGAAGACCTATTCAAATGGCGAATTCCCACAATCTCAAAAATAACATTACTTTGTTATTACATAAACTCAGTTCTTAGAATATGATCTTCAATCGATAACGTGAGTAGCAGCTATGCAAACAATGTAGAACAATTGAAATCAAACTTGGATAATTTGAGAGTCGTGAATATCACTTTCAAATTGAAATTATTCGGTGGTTCACCTGAATAAATCAATCAGATACAACTCAGACGAGATCAAGAATTAGTATGTTATGTTGTGTGAATTTCATGAACCAGAAGAAGAAGAGTTCGAGAGAAAAAGTGACCAACATTCATAATCCAATTCGGTTTTGAGGGGAAAAAAGGAAAAAAAACTGTCATTTGCCATTTTAATCATTTTTATTTTTATTTTAAATAACCATTAAAAATACGTATTTTTCACTCGAATTTCTCATGTTAAATTCTGGAAAATCGACTCGAAATGCATTTTTTAATGAAGCCAGTTTTACAAAAATAAAAAATTTCCAAGCTGTCTTGACAGCTCGACCCCCGCCAGGGGCTGTCGCCCCTTGGACCCTACTACCAGGGGCGCTGCTCCCTTGGAACCCCTATTGCTTAAGGGCAAAGCTCATAAGAAGGTTTTCAATATCGAAGATCATAATACACTCAAACAAACGTGTACTCCGCACCTCCTAACTTGTTCGATGGATATTATGATCACATTGGTCATTAGTCGATCCAATTACACTAAAATATCTAGCAAACCAAATAAGATTTAAAATCATAAAAATCCAACACCTTTTAGGGCTTAAGCAAATTTGAGTAATCGCACAAATCGAGTATTTAGTTGTTCTGATTCATATTATAAGTTATGCAGGAGTAAATGAAGGTTTTGATGAAGTATTAACTGAGAACCGGATGGATCAAGAAGATGAGGGACTAAAGCTATAAGTAAAGAGAATATATGACACAATGACGTGTCATATGGTCATAGATGGCTCGTAGGGTGGAAGATTGTGTAATCATATGCTCGTATGGACGTTGACGGGACGTACGTGTCCCCAATCGAAAAAATATAAATTGGGAGATAAAGAAGACGATCCTAAGCTTCCAATAAGTTCTAGTGCGGAAAGGAAGGATCAAATGAATTAGAGGAGAGGCGCTAATATATATTATATGTATCTTACTATGTTTTGTTTGTTTGATTTTGTTATTCTAGTCGTGTTGACCTGAACGATTAATGTTGTTTAGATGAATATGAACCAAGACATGGTCTGATTCTTTAATGCAATTCAAGCCATGTCCAACTCATAGTTCATCATGCCGAAAGTTCACATGCACTTACTAGACATGCTCAAATTGATCGGGATTGTGAAGCTGATAAAAATCTACATATGCAAGATATATTATTTATTTAATATTTACTCTTATTAATATCATGAAGGTTGGATTCAAATCTAAGATAATAGATATTATAGTAGACTAATGTGGAGTTACATTTAACAAATATATAAGGTTCATGAAACAACATGGAGTGATATGTCTTTGGCTTTAGATGTGTTCTTTGGTGTTTTATATCAAAGAATAATATCTATGTTTTATATCAATCGTCTATTTCTGACAATAATAAAGACACAATTGCACCTAGGTCTTTGTTTTAGGTCTACTAAACAGAGTAAAAGCATTAGTATTATCTTCTTGATGGTATTTATCTGGAATATATTGCTTTCGTAAAATCTTTTGCAAGTCCGAAATAACAGTATTTTATTTATATTAGTTTTGACAAATAAGTGTTTAGAAATAATTTCATGTTAAATATTGTATAATTAATGACAACGATTAACTCATTATTAAAATAATTGTTCACACTCATTAATACATAACACATGTCCAGTAATTAAGTTTGAGTGTGACCAAATCAAGTGTAAACATAGATCATGTGTTTGCACTTTTTTCTCATATTCAATAACACAAAGTCTTAGTTTTTTTTCCTTAATTCACAAACACACTTTCTACTTTATTTTTAGAATCTTCACATATATTTTACAGGATTTAACCTTATAACTATTTCATTGTGGTGTACAAGACTTTACAATCAGGATAACAGGTGATATATAAGACTTCATTTTACTTTATGTTTTTAAAATCTATTTTCTTGGAAATATGCTTCCGGTGTTAAATAAGTAAAAAAAATTCTGATTTTGAATTAACTAGATAAATAAATGGTTTACAACTAATTAAACTAACGTTAAACATTACTTTTTCTAGGAATTTGGATTCTAGTGACATTTGGTCCAGGTTCCTTTGGGAACTTCACCTCCTCCTACGTGGTCGTCACGTGCCATGTGGCATGCCATCCCCTCTTATATTTTTTAATTCAAATTATATTTAGTTTTACTTTTGTTACATATTTATTACTTCTAACTTCATATCAAAAGCCATATTAAAAATTGTCATTTCTCCTAATATATTAACATGTTTTTTTGTTGTATCTTGTACAAATAAAGTTGAAAACACTCTTAGATGCATGTGTGATTATATAATTTGGCTTATATAAATTATTTATAATCATAGTATTTGATTTCATAAATAAATGGCAAGAATTAGTAGTAGTCTACTAGACACAATAGCTGTGATACTTTGAGACGTACCTATTTTAATGTTTAATTTACTATAATGTTTACCTATTTTATTATTGACGTTATAAAATAATGATAATTTTTTAAATGTTGTACATTAGCTATGGACAAAAGACCCCAACATAACATTTTTAGTAATGTTAATATTTAAATTAGTACTAGCATATATAAAAGAAATAGTATAGAATTTGAAGATGATAACGTTGATAGATTATTAAAAAAAAGGTTGAGGAAAATACGTATGAGAAACATTTTGTTTGTAAGCAATAAGTTACTTGCATGGAGAGTTGCAAAAGCTATGGGTGAATGGAAGGAGACAGGGGTGAGGGGACCGTGACATTGGGGTTGAAGAATAGAGCTTAAATAATGTGAGAAAACGTGTAGTTGCGTAACTAGTTTTCCTTTGTAATAACTTTTAAACAAAAATCCACCATTTTGAATGATTGGAAAACTTAAATCTATTGTAAATATATATTTTTTATAACGGGTAACTGGATCACTAAAAGTTCATTATCTCACACGATCATTTTTATTACTCAAGTATAAAACATTGGGGCACTAGGCTGGTATGTCCCCAAATGAAAGCTCGTAAATCAGTCCCCAAACCGTAGATCACCATGAGAAAGAAACTCATCATAGGTGGGAACTCCCTGGCCCAACCTGAAATCTTTTTTTTTTTTATCACATATGAGGCTTGAACCTCAAACTTCAACTTATTTTATTAAAATCTTTGGTACCTCATCTTATCTTATTGTGATTGTGTAAGTTGATATATTTGGGACAGGTAACAGGACGAGTAATATAAGACTAGGTAAGTGACTATTTATAAATTTTAAGGATTCCGGTATGGTATTAGCCGATTCATATGTAATTACTCGAAACCGATATCATCTATGTGATTTGTCGCTTCTAGGGAGACGTATTTTAGGCTATTTTATTGATGATGCGAACTCTTGCTGATCTTTTCTAACCAGGCAAAGAAAGAATATAAGCGGAAGAAACTTGATTTACACGACCTGTTGCTCTCATTAGAATTGAAGTTGTTTTTCACTTTATGTTAAGAGAATATGTCAAGAGAGAATAATCGAAAAGTATAAAAATATGAAAAGAACACTTGGATATGAAATAGGTTAGAGTAATAAGAAATATAATATTTTAATAATCATGTTTTCAATGTTCCACATAATGCTTGTATACTTATAGAGATAAGCCATCACATGTCATGTTTTTTTATGATTGTATACAAAGATAACAAATGTAGACCATTTTTATAAAGTACGCCCATTTTAATTATTAATTTCTTTAATTATATATAATGGTTATATATCTATATCTATATCTATACCTATACTATATATAAAGCATTTAAGGAGGATACAATTGTAATTTTATTCAAAATGTAAGACACTAAGACAACTTTTTAAACACAATATACAAGTGTGTTATGCATTAATTTCTAAATTGTCCTCATTAATATATTTCTTCTAATTAATTCATTCTTTAATTTACTAAATTAAGTACTATCTTACTAATAATGCTTTTAAAATAATAATTAAATTTACATTTACTTTCTATATATTTATAACTATATCTTATTAAAATTAAGTATTGTCTTATTTATATACATAAGTATATAATTACTAAATACTACATAGTTGTAGTAATAATAATAATAATAATAATAATAATAATAATAATAATAATAAT
>BJCO01000270.1:0-21289 GCA_018326465.1 Flaveria floridana | reverse complement strand
TGTAAAAGAGGGGTCCTAGAACTCACCTTAGTAGCCTCCTCGGTTAGAGCTTCGATTTGACCTGCTATACGTCGATTTTGGCTCACGAACCCGCTTGGACCGAACTGTCTCCTTCTTCTCTCTGATGTTGGCGAGTCTGGGAAAGAGTTAGGGATGCCCTTTCCCTTAAATACTACTGTCCAGTCACCCGAGTTCTCCATGCGACTGGACCTCCAGTCGTCCAAGCTCCATGCGATTGAACACTCCAGTTGTACGATTGAGTTCCAGTCGTGCGGTTGAGCTTCAATCGCATGTCTTCCATGCGATGGACGCTCCAGTCGCATGACACTCCAAATTGAAATTTCCAGGCGTTACATTAAGAAGTTCAAAAGGTGCCAAACGATAGTTGCAAGTTCGTGATGAGTATGGGAATCGAATGTGATGTGTGTGCCTGTGTTGTTTGTGCAATTGGATGTTTATAAAGGTTAAATTGATCGAGTATAGTGTTTACCCTTGGTTATATAAGTTTTAACATGGATTCGGTTGTTTCACTTGGTTCTTGAATGTTTTATACGTTATTTGACTAAATTGATATATTAGTGATGATGAAAATGGTTGTAGGTTTTCATTTTTCTGTTTTGATCGATTTTCATGATTAAATGGGTTTGAATTTGAATAAAGGCTTCTGTAAGGTTATACTAGAAAGGCTGATCCAATCAAAGCAACCAAAGAGCTTCCAACATGCATGTAGTGATGTACAAGGTAGATGTTACTTCGAAAGTTTTACACTCTTTGTAGAAAAAATATTCTAGGTGTAAAATCTTCCGAAGCTAAAGACCAAATCTTACAAAGCAAAAGATGAAGTCTTTTGAAACTTCAAAGACAAAGACTTCCAAAGCCAATGAAGTGAAGACTGATTTCTTCTGAAGATAGAGAAGACATGCTTTCTCTGATCAACTTTTGCATAAAGCTGACCCAGTTTTCGTTATAACTCTGAAGACTCACCAACTTGTATAAGTTAGTGTAAAGGTCCATGTTTTTGCAACTGTAGATTAAGGTCTTGAGTTTGTAACTTTCTACTTTGTACCTTTTATCCTTTTTGTAATATATTATGATGTGAGCCATGGCATGTCATAGTTACTAGTCAAAAGTCAATCTGCCTTTTGACTTTACATTGATCTTGTTGTCTAGATTAATGTTTCCAGCTAGCTTTCAAAGTATAGCCGACTGTAGGATGTAGTATAAAGTATCTCAAGTTCTTGTATTTTATAGTACGCTTTGTAACACTTGTAATAGAACTTGAGAGCAATATACGGTATTATTGAAAACCATACTTATCTTGTTTTTGTTCTTTTGTTTTATCTCAGTACTTGTGTTCTTAGTATATTTTTTATAAACCCGGTTTCCTATTTGATCTGTTAAGTGTTCTAACACTCTCCTTGTTGTGAGACTGATTGTATTGACCACCCTTAACCGGTCCTGCAATTGGTTTTAAAGCTTTTCAAGATCTTGATTGTAAGATATCACCATCTTATATCCTCTCAGTTTCACAAATCACTTAACATCTCAAATGGCTGCTTCTAAGTCTGATATGGAAACTGATACCATGGTAAAGTCACCACTGATCACTCCTAATGATTTTAACACTTGGTGCCTAATAATGGAAGACTAAGACTGCAAGATGTGGGAGTTTGTTACCCCAGGACCTTAAATTCTATGCACCTCTTCAACGGCTACTGGAGGTGGCATGATTCCAAAGAAAGTGGCTGACTACTTTGAAGAAGACAGGAAGAGAATTGATATAGATCAAAAGGCCATGATTATCCTCCAAACTGCTTTTCCAAATGCTATCTATAGAGTCTTCAAGAAGTGTAAAACTTTCAAGCAACTATAGGATGCACTGAAGCTGATGTCTGAGGAGTCTAGTAAAGCTAAAAAGAACAAGAAAGACCTTTTAAAATAGCAGTTTGAGAATTTCACCTTCAAAACAGGTGAAACCATGACTTAACAATACTTAAGGTATATGGAGATTATGGATACTCTAATGGATTGTTGGAGTAACACTTGAAAATAGGGATATTATAAGGAAGTTCATGTCCTCTCTTCCAAGACAATGGACATACTATTTTATGGTCATTATGAGGACTGAAAACCTTAAGACCTTTACTCTAACTGATATTTTTGGCATACTCGGTGGATATCAGATAGAGATGAACATGCAAAACCCATCTGGTAACTCCAACAATCAATAGAAATTTGTCCATCATGTGGTTGAAAGGGATTCTAGAGAACCACAACATCATCTTGTCTCTTATCCTGACAACTCACAAAAGGGCCCTTTCATCACCTTCCCAGAGATCAAGGGAGAGCTACATCCATGGAAGCCCATTCCAAGAGACATGCTTATCATAATCCTTTTTGTCTACCGATGAAATCACATGCAACTTCCTCTTCACCCTTAAAGATTTGGACAGTCTTCATCTAGTTGACCTAGAGTATATGGAGATAGTCTAACAGATGGCTCTTCTCACTCATAGAGCCAAGAAATTCTACAAGAGGACAGGGAGGAAGTTTCCCTGCAATACGTCCAGTGGAAAGTTTGGGCTGGACAAAAGCAAAGTGAAGTGTTACAACTGTAACCAAATAGGACACTTTGCTAAGAAGTGCATGACACCAAGGACTAATGGTGCCCATGCACAACCCATGCCAAACTACACTGAGGGAGCTCCATACACTGAGAAGCCTAAGCAGCAAGTTGTAGTTGCTATTGAAGAAGGAGGTTTTGATTGGAGTTTCTAGGTTGAAGATGTATATCCGTAAACTAATATAGGTCCTATAACTTAGTAACGAGATCTTACCTTGCTAAAGACTTGGATGAATTACCACCAGACGTGGTTGAAGAAATGGATCTTCTGTGGTCTATGGCAATGTATGCCTATTGATCAAAAAGGTTTCTACAAAGAAACAAAGGTTTGAGCATGAACAAGAAAACCAATATTGGTTTTGACAAGACAAAGGTGAGATGCTACAACTCTCAACTGAATGGACATTTCTCAAGAGAATGCCAACAACAAAGAGTTGATAGAAAGAACAACCAAACACAAGCATCAAGCAGCTACCATTCAAACAGACAAATTCCACCTCCAATTAGTATTCCAGCTACACCAACTCCACCTCAAATCACATAGTTTACCCAAATCAACACTCAAATCATCTTCTATGATTATAAAACAAGATGGTGAGTGTGATTGGAGCATGTATGAGGATGCAATCCGATCTCCTGATAAATCCCTCATGGAAAATATAGAACATAAAATTTCTGAAATCCCAAAAGATGTGAGGGAAACCTTTGTACACAAGCATGCATTGATGAAGTCAATAGATACACAGAACATGCACACAAACTTTCGAAGAAAGTAATTGAAAAAATATTTTTAATGAAAGTCTATAATAAGATCAAAAACAATATGGGATTAAAGTTCATTCATTATAATATGATTTAGACAAATTTATGTCTGAAAATTATCACTTGCAGCTCAAGTAGAGCAACTGTCTCAATGATTGACTCAATCAAAGACAATACAAGCTGAAACTAGAGTGAAACTTTAGAAATTTTAGGTGAGCAATAAGAAGTTTGAAGAACTTCTTGCTCAGCAAAGGGCTTTTAAAGGCCCGTCAGGATTAGGATATAATAAGGTCAACTCACCTTATAATGACAACTATATACCTCTACCTGAATCCATGACAAACAAAAAGGGTGAGTCTCTTGACCTACATGACAAGACTGATGATTCAAAACAACCATTATCATCATCATCATCATCATCATCAAAATCAATATTAATATCAAAAACACCTTCGATAAAATTTGTTAAAAGTCAAGCACATTCACATATCAAACCAACAGATTTTTATCAAGGAGAAAATAATTAATTTGATCAACCAACAACTAATGATGATGATGTTGATCTATTGGATGATGAGTTATATCAACCAATTACTGAAACTAAAAAATTTTAAAGTGTGGTTGATATGCCAACCAAACAAGCAAAGCATACAAAAAGGATTTGACATCTGCTCAAATGGAAGAAAAACTAGATCCTCCACTGTCTCTCCTAGTAAAAGAACCAAAGGGGAAGACAAAGCTCCCATTTAGCAAAAACAAACAACAATAACTTTTGATATACCAATAAAATCAAATTAAATCAAAGATTATTAACACACAAGGCAATGAAAATTTACCGTACCGTGAGTGGTGTAATCAATAAACTCACACAATTGGAAAATACAAATATAGTAAATATTGCAAGTACTGCAATATGAACAATCTAGTACTGAATCTTGCCGTTATCACAATTAATGTTCAATTTGAGAAAGAAACAATCATAGCACTGGTAATTGCTTTTCAATAAAAAAACAAAAAGTAAAACAAACAATATCCAGTTGAGAAATCAACTGAGAAATAGACAGTTGTTCCTAACAAGAACAAAGTAGGAGTACCACGACAAACTCCTTATCAAAATGTTGTGTTAAACAAGGATAAAACTTTTTATGACAACCTTAAACAATTCAAACAAGAGACATAAGTCTCAGCACAAAGAACAATCAAACATTGGCACTCAAAGGAGAAGAGCTCAAAGTACTTCTCCCAATAGAGCCAAAAACACTCAAAGGAAATCTAGTGTATCTAGAGTTCCTAAACCATCAGACAATGCCACTCTAGAAGAAATTTGTGTTATGGGAAAAGATGAAAAACCCAAGACAATCTTGGCTTGGGTTTCACCATCTAACTGATTTCTTTGCTTTTACAGGGACATCAAAGAAGGCCTGACAACATCTGGGTTGTTGACAGTGGATGTTCCCGACACATGACTGGCAATTGTTCCCTCCTTAAACAATAAACAATAAACATTTAATAGCCATGAAACTCAACGCGTAAAAAAAGCCTAAACCAAACACACATTCGGTAATTCGGCAGCTTGGTAGGAATAAACCTTTTCATTATGATCCTTAGGAGTTAATAGTGACGTATAGCCATCTTGACTCTAATGTCAAATTAAAGATATCCACACCAACATCTTTTTCTTCTCAATCTTTCATAAGATTCTCCATGAGCACGATAACACCGCAAGGATTATGGTATTCATCTCATTGCTAAATTTACCTCGCAGGACTGTGTATTGAACCACAGTGGGGAATCTCTCCTTGTCAAATTTGTACAAATATTAAATAATCAGGTACTGAAGCTAAATATCTATACATGAAACGACTTACTAGTTTAGACAAGCATGACCAAACATGAGGATGGTTACCTGAATCTAGTTCAAACCCAATTATTTTACACATAATCAACCACACTCGTCCTAGTATGCTTAGCTGAAAAGTTTCAAATCCTTAAGACTCATACTATGAGAGGAACACACTAGGAAACAATATTAGCGATACTAAAATTTTGAGGATGAAATTTTTTGAAGGCGTGGAGAATGTAACAGCCATGAAAAAACGCGTAACAAAAGCCCAAACCAAACATACAAGGCACAATAAGGCCCTCCGAAGCCGGATTCTGTAATTCTAAGCGTGAAAGATAAAGATAAGTTCAACAAGTCATAACGTGAACCTCTATAAACTTATAAATGAATGTTTAAGCTATTAAAATAGTTAAATGCATGTATTCTTATTTGTTTAATCACAAGATAATTTATAAAACAAAAAAATATTCTTGAATATTTATTACATTTAATATTTAGAACTATTATGAAATAAACTTAAAAGTTACGGAAGACGGTTTCCAACACGACACGAACTAACCCCTTAACGAACCCATTCTCTTAACCCCCCTATATAAACAAATGTTCTTTAATTTTTAGGGTTTTCAAAACTTAAAACGAGAAAGGAGAAAGAGGCGGCAACCTCTACCCCTCCCCCCCTCTAATTTCTGACTGCCGGCGAACGGTGGCGGTGCTGGTGGCTTTCCTGGCGAGTGATATACCTCCCCAGGTTCTTCTCAAAATCCTAAACATGATGATGGTGTTGGTTTTACCTGACTCGTAGAAATTTTGTCAGAATTAAAAAAGAAAGAAAAAGGAAAGAAAAACAAGAAGAAAAAGGAAATAAAGTATCTTGAGCAAAATAAAAGGAGCTAAAGTTGAAGGGGTCTTTGTGTAAAATAGTATAAAAGTACAAAATAATACTTTTAAAGGGGCCGCCCACGCCATGGCCACTTTCAGCTTTTGGTTGACTGAAAAAGAGAGAAGAAGTAAGAGTTGTTTCTTTCGGTTCTTCAAGAAAAAGGGATGAAATTCACATCTTGTAAGTATTTTTTTAGTGCTTTTGGTTCGGTTATGTGAGGTTTTCCACCTTAGAACCGATTTTTGTGTGTTTTATGTGCTTGGTCGTTTGTTTTGGCTTGTTTTTGTGCTTGAACCCATGAAAAAACAAGTTTGGAGGAGTTTTACTTGTTTGATACAATAGGTGAGTTCTAAACCTCGTATTTTTAAATGTTTTAAAACTTTTTGGGGCTGAAAATATATTAAAATAATTTTATAATTTTCAAGCATGTGTACCCGTATGTTTTATGTTGTATGATGATGTGTTATGGATGTTTATGTGTTGTTTATGCTTAGAATGGTATTAAGAAGCTTAGAATAGGATGGAATGATGTTTGGGATTGAAAATAATTGGGAAATCTGTTAAACAAGTTGCTTATGCGCCATATCAGGCTCATGAGCCTAAAATTTTTCTTAGAAAAATATAATTGTTGCCCATGCGCCCAAACACTACCCCATGCACCCAAATTATGTCTTAGAATAACTAAGTATAATCCATGCGCCTGAACAGTAGTTTATGCGCCTAGAAAACTTGGTCAAACGCCCAAGTATTGGGGTCAGGCGCCCCAATAGTGCTCATGCGCCCAACTTTCTATTCAGGCACCTAAGTGTAGACTCATGCGACTGAATAGTTCATGCCCCCAAAATTAGTGGAAAAACAGTTTAAGTAAAGGGTCATGCACCCGAATAGTGATAATCTGCCTATACGGGGTTTGACCCTAGTTTCACTTTAAGGTTATAATTGTTATTATTACACATAATTATGAGTTGTTCTGAGTTATTCTTATGTTCTATTTTATTTATTATTGTATGACTTTACGTGGTGTGTTCATGTTCATAAACATAAAGTATTATCATTAATAAAAGTGAAAGATTAATAAAAAAGAAAAGTGGAACATAAATGAAAGAATGCAAGTCTTACAAGCAATGGAATGGAGGTGCACGACCATGTTGTCGTTAGTTCAACTATGTGTGGGTTAGCTAACCCGAAGGATGCATGTAGGGTCAATCATTGAGATTGACAGGGACCCTTGTAGCATACCCTAGGTGACTGGGTTAGCTTAGTGCATAATGTTCGTGGTGTATTTATATACCACAGGCCCAACATCAGCTTCATGCACAATGTTTGGGGTATTGCACATTGGTCCATAAGAAAGTGAAAGTTAATGATAAAAGTATGAAAGGAATGAATACGTATGATAATGATTAATGAAGAAGGTTTACCTTGATGTATGTATGGTGCATGATCACATACGAAAGAAAAGAAAGTATTTTACTAAAAGGAGTATTTATATATATATATATATATATTCTACAAGGTATTTTAAATGCTTTTAAAACTAGAACTCACTCAGCAATGCTGACTTTTATACATTTTCACTTGGCAGGTAATCATTGCAGAGGATGGCATGAGGATGAAGCTACTCGGCGGGGCAACGCTGACATCCATTCACTACTTATGATATTGTTGTTTTGTAATGCAATTAAACAATCTTTTATAACTTAAACCTTATTGTATTGCTTAACAGCAGTAATTATAAATGAAATGAATGGGCTTTTGTTAATGTAATTCCGCTGCTCATTTTATGAAATGTATACTATTATGTATATTTAGTGCTATGAATGACCAACTATGAGGTCTCCGGGAATGGGGTCTTATAATAGGGGGATGAGAGAACAGGGCCAAAGTCTTATTACTCATCTCCAGCATTGAATTCTTGGCTGCTAGATTTCCCCTGCACCATGACGGCTTCAGTTGAAGTGTCATTGGGCTTGATTTCCATGGTTGAGGTCTTAAAAATGTAATCACTTGCGAAAGTCAGAGCCTCTTCCGTATGGAATTTCTGAACATGTTTAGGGAGGTCAACCTCAGTTGGGGGTGGATGATATGGGCTAGATATGGGTGATTCAGGATCGCTTATCTCTCCTTGAGCAGTGGAGGAGAAGAGAGACTCACGATACTCACTAAATCCCTATCATCATCATAGAATTAGAGGTTTGGGATTGGTTGGTTGAGGTCTAAAGGCTGGGGATGGTAGCTTTCCCTGAAGGTTGTTTAATAGAGTTTTGAGACTCTGAGTGAAGGCTTAAGGCTAGTGACATGATCTTATCAAGCTAAGCATGAGGAACCTCAACACTGATCAAAGAAATAATGGGAGTGGTTTGCTACTCAGGAGAAGTGGGAGCTCTAGTGTCTACTTCCTGCTCTGTGGGTGATTATATGGGGGCCTTTAAAACCTATGTAGTTTGTGTAGGGCTTTCTTTGGATCATCTTGAGTAGGTGAGGGTGATTTGTGGTTGTGTGGGTGGTGTAGATGTAGAAGGTGTGGGTTCAAAATTGGCTTGTGTTGCCAAGTTGCCACTTAGAGCAATGAGCTCTAACATTTTTGGGACCTGGGCTATTTCTACCCTATGTATCCCACAGTAGGCTTTTTTATTGTCTTAAAGATTCCGGACTTCATTCGTCCCATTGTAAAAATATTACCTATTCATTTTAACTATGAGATCAGTTCACAGTTAAAAATGTGTTGAAGATATCTAGGGAACATGTAATGCTCTAAGGTGTCCAAGTTTGCAAGTAGATTTGTATAAACAAATTTAGAATACCTAAACTTGACCCCTTGAACCATTCCATGAATTATCTATGAAAGGTCCTTAGGAATTTCATCCCAGCCTCGATGCTTGTTGGATAGAGAGTGAATGACTACATGGAGGAGGTACTTCCATTGAGAGGAGACCTTTCCTTTTTTGAAGGTTCTTATAGAGTAATCCCCCTCATAGCCCATCTACCTGAATAAGTTATTCATAACAAATTTTAGGAAGGACAACTCTCCTTCATCATCATCTAACCTCAGATGTGTGTTGATTATGGCTAGTGTGATGAAAATTATCCTCCCCTGCATTATGGCAGATAGTTCATTCTCACTATCCAAGATGACCTCTTGGCAGGTCCTCCAGAACTCTAAAAGTTGGTCTTCATACAATGGAGGGTCTATAGTGAGGGCGGTGAGGTATTTAGATAGTGCCAAGTAATGACAAACATCTGAAAGACCTAGATCTTTCTCAGATGTTAACATAGCAACCTAAGGAGTCCTATGAGCACTATATTTTTTTGTAACATGCTTCTTATATCTTCAATAAGTGTCCTGTTTCTCCTCTCAGTAGTACTATTTTACTGAGGAGTCTTGTGAGCACTATAGTGTCTTGTAATACATTTTTCATCATAAAATTCATCAAGCAATTGGTTCTTGAATTAAATTCCTTAATCACATCTAATGGTTTTGACCTTGTGATCACATTGATTCTTGATTTTTAGAATGAAGTTCTTCAAGATTTTAGGGGTCTCATCTTTACTTCTAAGGAATAAGACCCAAGTGAATCTTTCGAAATCATTTGTGATCACCAAACAATAAGTGGTGCTTCCTAGACTCATTATACTAGTAGGCCAAAGAGATCCATATGTAATAAGTGTAGGGTGTAGTGATGGAGTTCCTTTCCTTTGGTTTGTGAGACATTTTATGTTGCTTCCCTTTCATGCATGCAACACAAAGGTCATTACTTGTAAAATCTTTCTTTGGCATTCCAGTTACTAGATCATCCTTAATTAATTTATTCATGTTTTAAAGTTCACATAGCACATTCTTTTATGCCATAGGAAAGACTCGTCACTATTTGCTTTAGATAGAAAGCAAGAAACTTCTCCTAAAGGGGATGTTTCCTACAAATCCATCTTGTACATGTTCCCTTTACTAGGGGCTCTAAGCATGATATACTCTTAAGGAATGACCACCCTGAGCTTGAGAATAATGCACTCATACTTAGTGAAGTGCATGTTGTGTCTTAGATTACAAAACTAGGATACACTCAGTAAATAATACCCAATTTTTAACAAAGTTTCCCTTATCAATGCTGAGCTTACCATTTATGACCCTGCACCTTACAGTGATGTAACCACCTAAATCTCCTCCAAAAGCAACTGCCCCTCCGTAAATTTTCTCAAAATGTTAAATCAAAGAGCCATTGCCTATCATGTACTTGGAACATCCACTATCAATGATCCATACATTGCCTTTAGTCTTCTGTCATTCCTACACAAAAGGAGAAGGTCAGTTACATTTGGAAACCCAAGCCTTGTTGGTCTTGTGATTGTCAAAGTGAACTGAAGACAATACTACAATAACTGATCCTACATGTAAGATTTGAGGAACATTTAATGTTGTAAAACAAGAACTTTCAATCATTTGGTTTTTCTTTATCTTTCACACTATCTTTGGAAGATTAGACTTGACCTTTAATACTTTGGAAATTTTGATAACTTTGGAAGTTTTGGAGACTGAACCTTCAAAAGAGTTTGCATCCACTGCATTGGACTTTAGTACTTTGGAAGCATTCCTTTCTTCCAAGACCAATTTTTCTTTCGAAAGCAAGTTTTCACTTGTCTTCTTCTTCACTTTGGAGCTTCCATAAGGAAGAGATTTTACTTCCAAAGCTGTCTTCTTCTTCTTCTTCTCAGAAGTTTTCTTCTTAATCATGTAAATAGTGCTTTTGGGATTGTAGATGCAATCCTTAGCAAAATGAGAAGTACTACCACACATGATGCATTCAGTTGGCTTCCTTATGAGAGTGTTCTTTTGAGTAGAAGGCTAAGCTTGATCACTTTCCACTTCCATCTTCATCTTCACAGATGATGCAACATGCTTCTTAGGGCTTGCTTTTGGAACTTGATGTTTCAGGTTGTGCAGTAGTGGTGCATGTTTAATCAGCCTTATTTTCTTGACCAAGATGAGTTGGACATGAACTAGGAATCCTAGTACTAGAGTCCATGGTTGAGTCTTTTGTTTTCACCACTTAAAATCTAGTAGAGATAAAAACTTGTTTCCGCTTACATGTAAAGGTGTCCTTGATATCTTGGGCTTTCTTTGACTTTCTCTTGGCTGCCCTGATCAAATTATTTTTTTTAGACTTGGTCATCCCTGTTTCTTTCCTCTCCTGAAAAGAATAGTGACCCTTCTGAGGATGATCCTATTCACTCACCTTAGATCCATTCTTCACTATCTCATCTTCGTATTCATCCTTTTCTTGAATGGGGTCTATGAAAGAAAGCTCATCTTGACAAGTTTCACACCTTAGAGATCTTACAAATAGTAGTGTGTATGGAGGAGCTATCTCAGTAGATGCTAGTCCCTGCTTATTCTGGTAATAAATCTTTGCATGAAAGGATGAGGATATAATGTTCTTGATGGTCTCTTCTTTAAGAACATATTTTTCTACCCAGCTTTGCTGATCACAAGCTCAGCCTGGCATTCAGTTAACCTGGTAATGAGATCTTTAATTTGATACTGTAATTTGTGTGCTCATTCTTAAGAGTTGAAATTGTTTTCTCTAGATCTTTTATTTTAAGTTTATAATTTTTTTCATCTCTTTTAAAATCAGCTTTTAAGATATTCAAAGACTCAAGGTCAGATCTCATTTCCAAGTTATAGGACCTATGTCTGTTTACTTTAGCAATACATTTATGAGTACAAAAATCTTATAATACATTGGATTCTTCATGCTCAGCCATCAGCGCTTGGTTTGGAGAAACATCTTTAACTAAAATCTCTAGTCAAAGCCTCCTACTTCAATAGCAACTGCAGGTTGCTGCTTAGGCTTCTCAGTCTATGGAGCTCCATCAGTGTAGTTTGGTCTAGGTTGTGATTGGCCACCACTAGTCATTGGTGCCTTGCACTCCCTAGCAAAGTGTCTCATTTGGTTACAATTGTAACACTTTACATTGCTTTTATCCACTCCAAACATTCCACAGGTTGCATTGCTGGTAAACTTTCTACATATCCTCTTGTAGAACTTCTTGGCCCGATGAGTGAGAAGCACCATTTACTGGACTATCTCCATGTACTCCAGATCATCTAGATGAATACAGTCTAACTCTTTAGGAGTGAAGAGAGAGCTGCCACTACTTTCATAAGTAGACACAAAGGCTTAAGAAAAGCTTGTCTCCTGATATTGGCTTCCTTGGATGTAGCTCTTACTTGGTGTCCCTAGGAAGGTGATGAAAGGACCCTTTTGCAAGTTTTTCAGGGTAACAAATAAGATGATGCTATGGTTCTCCGCAATCCCTTTCAACCACATAAAGGGTTGAACTCTGTTTATTGTTAGAAGAGATTCCTAATAAATTTTGCAAGTTCATCTTCATCTGATATCCACTAAGGATACCATACAACTCTATAAGAGTAAGGGTTTTGAGGGTTTGGTTCTCTTAGTAACGACATAATAGTGAGTCCATTGTCTAGGAAGAGAGGACATAAACTTCCTTATAATGTCCCTTTTCTCAAGATTTACTCAAACATCCATTAGAGTATCCACAATCTTAATATACCTGAAGTATTGTTGAGTTATGGTTTCACCTGTCTTGTAGGTGTGTAACACCTAAAAATTCATCAAGAAAAGAAAAGAATAAAGAAGAAAGGAACATTTACATAACTGGAGGGGGCCAAAGTGTAAGAAGGACAAATCTTTATTATACTACGTTTAAAAGAAGCATTGCCGCCCATACATCACCTTTCTACTCACACTTTCGGCTGCAAAAGAAGAAAGAAAAAAGAAAAAGTAGAAGTATCATTGGTTTCTAGAGAGAGAAGCTGTGAATTTGAAAGGTGAGTGTTTTTCATGTGTTTTTGTTTGGGTTCAGCTGAGTTTTCAGCTTCAGGACGAATTCTTATGTGTTTGTGTATGTTCGGTGGTGTGTTTTGGTGTGTTTAGGTGTTAGAACTTCTGTCCTCTCAGGTTTGAAAGAGATTTTCGCAAAGTCAGCAACAGATTAGTTCTAGATCCTACGTTTTACATGTTTTAAGCTTGTTTTGGGACTGAAAATGCATGTAACTAACTTTCTATAACACTTAGTATGTTATACCATATGTTTTACCCTGTTTTGTATGGGTGAATGTGTGTTGATGTATGAATTGTTATGTTACATGCTTACATGCTTACATGAATGATTAAGGTGTTAGTATGCTAGATAATGTTCTAGAATCATGTTAGATTGATTTTTGGGACTAAAATATTGTAAATTTAAAGAGAACTCATGCCCATGTGCCTAACATAGTTCCCATGCGCCTAAGTCTACCCATGCGTCTAGAAAGCCCATGCGCCTAAGTCTGCCAATGCGCCTAAAAAGCCCATGCGTCTAAGTCTGCCCATACACCTAACTGTTGGCTCATACGCCTAAGTGCCATGCACCTGCATAGTGCTCATGTGCCCAAGTAGTGCTCATGTGCCCAAGTAGTGCCCATGCGCCTAAGTTTTTCCCATGTGCCTATGTTTTCCCATGCGCCCAACTGTCCATGTGTATGCATAGTACTCATGAGCACGTATAGTACTCATGCGCCTACATAGTGCTCATGCACCTAATGCCTTAGAGAATTTTCTGAGATTTTAGGAAATTAGAAACTTAATGATTAAGACCATGAGATGTTTTGGTGTTTATGTTTATTGGTGTTATGTACGTTTAAAGCCTGTTATGCATGTTCTATATTACTTAGTATTACATGACTTTATGTGGGGTTTTAAGGTGATGTATGAAAAGTATTATCATAAATAAAGCAAGATTAAAGATAATGAAAAGTGGAACATATCAAATGAATGAAAAGTCTTGCAAGCAAATGCATGGAGGTTCACAACTTATTAAGAAGTTGTTAGGTCAACTGTGTGCGGTTTAGCTAACCCATGATGATGCACACAGGGGTCAGTCTTAGTGATTGACCAATATGTAAGGAACAAGACCCTTGTCGCTCGCCCTAGTACTGGAGTCAGCTTCATGCACAATGCTAGGGGTTTATTCATAGACTTTGGCCCATACTAGGTTCGTGCATAATGTTTGGGGGTATATATGACATTAGTCGAGATGAAAGTGAAAGATAATGAATAAAAGTTCGAAATGTACGAAATGAATGAAATAAATGATGAGAAATGAATATGATGACTGAATGAATATGTATGGTAATGGAAGATAATAATATTACTACCTTAATGTATGTACGATGTATGATCATGTATAAAGTAAAGGAAAAGTTTTCAAATGAATGAAAAGTATTTTATTTATAAAAGCTAGAACATACTTAGCAACACTAACTATCATGCATTTTCAGTTGGGATGTAGTTTTTTGTTGGGGATGACACGAGAGTGAAGCTACTTAGCAAATAAAGACTAGCATCCATCATATGTAGAAATGATATTTTTGTCTTGTAATACAATTAAATGTTCTTTTGTAACCCTAACAACGATGTATTACTTGGCAAATATGATTATTAATGCTTGAGATGGTTTTTGTTAAATTATTCTGCTGCAATATTTTTATCATTCTAAAGAATCTTAATGTGTTTTAAATATTATGTGCGATGAATGTCCAAATGTAAGCGTTCCGGGAACGGGGCCTTACAAGTTGGTATCAGACCAAAGTTTAAAAGAATTGGGTAACTTATTTCAAAACCTAAAACTTAAACTGAGAATGGGACAAAAAAAAGGGGAAGGACGCCAGCCCAAGTAGCTACGTGCCATCAGGTAATTTTCTTAAAGCTAACCAGTATTATGTGCGTGTGTTATTTGATTTATGTGCTCTTAGTAGATTTGAATACTGATATAGTAAGGATAGGAAGTGTGTGGGGAATGAAGTGTAAAGTAAGTGGCTAATCACAATTGGCCACTGTAATTAGGGACTTACTATACTTGAAATCATCCAAGTTATTACCTTGACTGATGGTATTGGTGTTTAAATCTTATAGTGATTAGAGATGGTCGGTGGTAGATCATCAAAGGCCTCACGAGGTGGAGTACGTAGTGGACGTGGTGCTGGACCGCGTGTCACAAGGAATAGGGCTAGAGCTGCTAAAACGACACCTGAAGAGTCTGTGATTCATCACCAGGAAGGTGGTGATGAGAGTGCGAACTTGAGGGCCTCAGTGAAAGAGGTCGTAGTTGAGGAGGTTCATTAAGTCATGCAGACGAATCTGCCGTCTATTGTGACTGAAGTGATTAGGGCTATGGGGGAGGATGAAAAGAAGGAAAAGAAGGAAAAGAAGAAGACCGTTGAGAGAGGAGAAAGAGAGCAACCGGAGGCTGAGACGGTTGCCACCAGTGATGATAACGAGGAGGAGGCTATGCAGGAAATTGCACGGGGCTGTAACTACGGGACATTAAAAAGATGCAAGCCCTCGCCGTTTGAAAGGAATGGCAATACTACGGCTGCTCACCGATGGGTGAGGGAGATTGAGGAGGTACTTGATATTAGCGAGTGCCGAGAAGATCAGAAGGTAAAGTTCGCTACCCACTCGTTCGTGGATTTGGCCTTATGCTGGTGGGACAACATTGTCCAAGCTAAGGGTAGCAGGGCCATTAGGAGGATGAGGTGGCCAGAACTGAAGAAGCTGGTGATTAAGGAGTTCTGTCCTCACAGGGATTTGGATAAGACTGAGAGGGAGTTCCTGCAGTTGGAGGCAGGAACCATGACACACCAGCAGTATACGATGAAATTCAAGATTGTTAGTAATTCTTAAAGATTAACATGTTGTCTTTATTTGTCTTTTTATAAGTTTTATCATAGTATAGGGACTTGTTTTGTAATTAGTAGTTCCTTTGTTTATTGATAGTATAAATAGCTTAGATAGTTTAGTGTAGTAGATAGACTTGAACGAACTGCTACTTACATTTGTAACTGTCCTTGCTATTATCAATAAACTTCTATGAATTTTACTTGATTTTATGCATTGATTTGATTACTTTGTTTGTATTTGATTGAATTGCATTTTAATATCATCACACATAAATACATTTGATCCTAGCAAATGGTATCAGAGCTGTTGGTTCAGTGATTGAGCTTGTACGAACTTGCAAACTCATAAATCACTTGAATCTGTGATTGATAAGCAATTCAATTGAAATATTGTTGATATTAATTCTATTTCATCAGTAGAAACATAAATTGAATCACAATTTGCAGTACAACTAGTCCAAAATCAGTGAATTGAAAGAATTGATGTTCGAAACTGTTCATCACAGTCAAACTTGAATTTTGATCAAAATCAGGATTTGTTGCTGTTAATTAAAGAAATTGAAGATTGAGGATAGTTAATCGACCTAAAAACTACCTAATTAGAAGTTTTTAGATCAATTCATCAAGTTTTTAAGAAATTCAGAAGAATTGAGTTTGTTATATTCGTAAGAACTGGTTGAAGTTGGAACATTAGGGAAGAAAAACTGCTAAAAAATTGCCTAAGTGTTAGGCGCTTGACAACTGTTCAGGCGTTTTAGCACTGTTTGGGCGTTTTTGAAGTAGCCGTTTCACCACTGTTGAGACGTTTTTCAACTGTTTGGGCACTTTGAAATTACTCAGAAACCAAGTAATTCTAGGCACATCACAACTATTTGGGCGCATTAAAACTGTTTGGACGTCTGACAACTGTTCAAGCGCATTTCAACTGTTCAGGCATTTCATAGTTGGGCGTTTCTCAAAATTATTCTAAGGCAATCCTTTAGACGTTTCTAAGTCAGAAGTACCATAACTGTTGAGGCGTTTCAGTATTGTTCAGGCGTTTCAGTACTGTTCAGGCGTTTCAGTACTGTTCAGGCGTTTCAGTACTATTCAGGAGCATCACTTTAACACTTAGAAATTTTTATTGAAAATTTGAAAAATCCTAAAATATTTTCAATTCATTTCTTTAATTCAAAAACTTAAAAAACAACAAAAATATTTCTTCTTCATAAATTGAAAATATAAAAATGGTGAAATCAGAAGATTCTGAAAATAGAGTTCCTAAGCTTAAAAATAGAGCAGATTTTAAAAATTGGTCACTTAGGTTAAAACGTCACCTTAATTCCATTGATATTGATCTTTGGAAATCTATAGAAAAAGGACCATATATTCCTATAACCACTGATGGGCTTGACAGGGGTTTTGTCTATACCAAAGATTCACCAGAACCCTACCCTGAAGATGGTCTACAAGGTGATGATCTGAGAAAGGTGAAGAATGATATCAAAGCTTACTCTCTGATGTGTAAAGGACTATCTCTTGAAGTCCTAGCTAGGATTGATGGATATCAAATTGGTTACACAATGTACAAAGCTTTAAAGACTATTTGTGATGGAGGTAAAGAAATACAAAACCTCAAAAAGCAAAAACTGAATAGGGAGTTAGAGCTTTTTAAACATCTATCTGGTGAGACCATCAATCATATGATGAACAGATATGTGAAGCTTACCACAGAGATGTCAACAGCAGGCATTACATATGATATTGAAGATCTAAACATTATACTTCTCAATGCTTTACCATCATCATGGAAATAAACAGTGACATTGTTAAAGCACACAAAGAAATTTCCAATGGATCTAATATGTTAATTGCCAAGATTGAATCTGTGGAGATTGATGAGAGTTCAAGGAATAATGACAGAACATCTTCAATGTCACAATATCAATTTGTTGCATCTCCTGCAAATACTGTTGAGAATGCTTTCATGGCTAAAAATGAAAGTTCACCTGAAGAAGAGGGTGATCTATTTGTTGGAGCAGGGTTCTTCACTGATTCATCATTCACAAGTTCACCTGCTTATGCAACCAAACCTCAACCTCAACCTCAGTCTCTTCCTATTTCTCAGAGTTCTAAGACTCAAACAGAGATTCCATCTGTTAGATATGCTAAATCTAGCAAAGTTAAACGTGTGATAAACATCCTATTAAAGGATGAAGAATCTAAAACTGCCTTTATTGCTATCATGGCAAGCTTTCAAGCATATCAAGGTAGTCATCTAACTCAATTAGATCTTGTTTTACAGGATTTGTTTGAAATGGATCCTGAAGATGTTGAAGAGATGGATCTGAACTGGCAGATGGTTATGATTGCCTATAGAACACAAAAACACTCATATGTCAACAGGAAATATAAGCCTAGTGCTAATAATACTATTGGTTTTGACAAGTCAAAGTCGAGGTGTTTCAACTGCAACAGTGGGCATTTCTCTAGGGAATTCAAAGCTCCCAGGAATATTGAAGGAAATGCTCAATTGAGTTCTGGCAATCAAACATTTTAATTAGCTCAGAAGACATTCCAAAAGCCATATCAAAGTCTTCCAATGCCTGAGCTTAAAGATAAATCAAAATCATCTAATGAACCAAAGAAAGCTCTTGTAGTCAGTGTGAAAGATGGATATGACCGGAGTGCATATGCTGAGCAATTTACCAATGATAATCTCAAGTTTATCTCTTGTTGCAGAAATCCAAGGGGAAGATTGGTCAGAAGATTGTGATCTAAACGTGGAAGGTGAGAATGAAGAAGATGATTATGACTGGAGTGACAAATCTGATCCTAAAGAGGATTCAGATGAAATTGCTTTGATGGCTCAGTCTGATCAACCCAGGGTTGAAACTTCATCCTCAAATTCTGAAACCTCATCTCCAAAATATCCTGTAATACCATCTAACGTAAGGGAAAAACTTTGCACCAAGTCATGCTTCAAACATGTCGAATACTATCGAAGCTACTTATATAGAATTTGCGAGAAACTTAAACAAGAAGAGTTAATGCATAATAAAGTAAAATTTGATCATAAAATAGCAGATCAAAAGATCATTTCTCTTCAAACATCATGGAACAAAACGTTAAAAGAGTTACAAATTGTATCTAAACAGCTTGAAGAGATGACTAAAAATCTAGAACAGGAGAAGATAGCTATGAAGTTGATCTAGAAAATTTTAAAAGTTCAAAAATTATTGTTAAAAAACTAGTAAGTGAAAGAAAAGATAAACAAAAAGCTGGATTAGGCTTCACTCATGAACCAATGCATAAATCAATAACCAACACTCTACCAGAAAACTTTAACACGTAAGATCATTCTCAGGAAAACATAGCTAAACTCAAAGCTTATCTGAACAAAAACAAGCATTCTGATAATGAAGAAGAAAAGGATAATATAAAAATATTTGTTGAAAAAGATGCAGAAAAGATTAAAAATAGTCATCCTATAAAAGTTAAATCATATATACCAAACAGAAAAGTAAGAAAACTTCTGATCCAACAAATTTTGTGTTGGAAGAAATTTCAATTAAAAGCAAAGAAAAAGCAAAACTTGAAGAAGGAACATCAGAAGATTCAAATTCTATTGATCTGAAACTGAAAGATAAAGAAAAAGAATCTTTACCTGAAGATGTTCAATCTGAAATTAAACCAAGTTCTTCTAAATCAAATAATCAAAGAAGAAGAAGCAAATCATATAAAGCCAAAAATGATCAAACCAACAAATCAAGCAAATTAACTCAAACCTGTATAATTTGTGTCTGCTGGTTTGTTGAACATGAACTATCTTCACGAAGTTAATCTGAGTCCTAAGAACAAATCTCACTCTGATCTGAAAACGGGTTCAGATTCTAAGACTTCCGCTATTACTGAAAGATTTGTTCCTAAGGAATCAAAGAAGGAAGTTCATGTGCAAAAGATGAAAAGAAATTTGTCAAAAAACAAAAGTTCAACTCAAAAGCAAAATTTGACAAATCAAAAACAACAGTTTAACTTTTTGACGCCAAAATATAAACAAGAATCAAATATTGCGTCAACATCAGAAGTTAACAAGCAACTGTTTAAATCTCCATAAAGGTACTATGAAATTTGTGATATGTACAATCACAATACTACTGAGTGCTTTTTCAATAAGTACTATCACATCTGTGACATGAGGAATCATTCCACAACAGATTGTTATTTCAACAAATATTGTACCTATTGTGATGAGAAAACTCACAACACTGAAAATTGTTACTTTAGGGAGAGTTCACCTAAGAGAGGATTTGCCAATTCAAACTTGAGCAAAGGTTATGTTAATCCTCAGTATCTGAGAAATCAAACTGATGGATTTCAAAGATTAACTAACCAATCTTCTTTAGGTTTGAGGTCTTTCCAAAGGAATAATTATGTGAGACCAAAATAAGTTCTAAAAGAACAATTCATACCAAGATCTGTAAGAATGACTAATAAAAATGTTGTTAATCAATTTTTCAAAAGTTGGTCATCACTTGTATGAATGTTTATAAAAATGATTCAAAACAAATGCATAAAAAAACTGGTAAATTCAAACAAGCCATATTTGAATATTATTCATTTTAAACAATTTACCATTGTTGATAAATTTGGAAAGCCCAAGACCATCTCGGCTTGGGTAGATACCTCAACTTAAATTTCTTTGTTGTGCAGGTACGCCCGAGAAGACCACTCAATACTTGGTATGTGGATAGCGGGTGTAGCTGGCACATGACAGGCAATCATGCCTTACTGCAAGATTTTAAGTTAAAGGATGGAAAGCATGTCACCATTGGTGCTGATGCTGGTGGAAAGATAACAGGAGAAGGAACAGTATCCAATGGGATATAAACTTCGATAAAGTCAACTTCTGTTCTCAGTTGAACTTTAATGTTTTAAGCGTATCCCAAATCTGTGATAAATCATATTCTGTTCTATTTGATGATTCTTTCTATTATGTCTTGAAGCCAGGATTTAAGATTAGCAAGGATTGGGTGATTGTTAAAGCTTAAAGGGATCAAGATGTATACAAACTAGATATGTCTCAAGTTGATCCAATAATAGAAACAACTTGCCTTATTGCTAAAGCATCAAATGTTGAAAGTCAGCTTTGGCATAGAAGTCTCGAGCATTCCAACTTCAAGAACATGAACAAACTTGTAGCAGGAAATCATGTTATTGGACTTCCATCCAAGAAGTTTGCAACTACTGATAACTGCTCAGCATGTTTGAAGGGAAAGCAACACAGAGCGTCTTACAAGACCAAGCCAATAAACTCAAATTCCAAACCACTCCAAATGTTGCATATGGACCTCTTTGGACCAACCAATGTCAAGAGTATTGGAAGAAAATCACATTGTTTAGTTATCATTGATGACTATACAAGATTTTCATGGGTTTTCTTTTTGAATGCTAAATCTG
>BJCO01000269.1:0-18140 GCA_018326465.1 Flaveria floridana | reverse complement strand
CTTCGATCTTTCTTTTGTTGTCTTCCCGCGTTCCAGATCTCATCCGTCTTTCTCTAATGCTCGATTTCCTTCCTTTTAGCTTCATGTACCTGCGTTTCATAATCCGAACAAAGTGATTCCGTTCGATAGTAATAATGTGATAATAATGCATAATTGAACACTTAAACGCATATAAAGCATGAACGCATCAGATGCAAGCAATACAAGTAAGTAAAGAGACAAAACTTAAGACAATATATATAAGGTTTTCAAAGATGATGCATATTAATCTCAAGTTCTCTTACAGGAGTTATAATGCATAATAAATAAGTTATAAGAGATTAAGATACTTTATATTACACCATACAACCGGCCGTACTTGGAAAGCCAGTTGGAACATTGAAAGACAACAAAATCAAAAAGTCAAAAGGCAGATTTTCTTTTGATTAGTGACTATGACATGCCATAGCTCACATCCTAATATTATATAAAAAGGATAAAAGTACATAAATTTTAAAGTTACAGGCAAAGACCTTAATGTACAGTTACAAAAGCATGGACCTTTTCACCAACTTATGCAAGTTGGTGAGTTATCAGAGTTTCAGCGGAAAGTTAGTCAGCTTTTGTAAAAGTACATCAGAGAAAAGCATGTTCTTCTAAGTTTTCAGAAGAAATCGGTTTTCACTTTATTTGGCTTTGAAATACTTTGTCTTTAAAGCATCGGAAGACTTCATCTTTGGCTTTGGAAGGTTTGATCTTTGGCTTCAGAAGACTTTATACTTAGAATATTTCTTGTGCAGAGTATAAAGCTTCCGCAGGAACTTTTAGCTTTGTAAGATTTTATGCTTTGCATAATTCTCATGCAAAGTATAAAACTTCCGTAGCAGTTCTACTTGGTACTTTGTTGCGTGCATGCAGGAAGCCCTTTGGTTGCTTTGGTTGCATCAACCTCTATATAAACCTTACAAACTCCCTAGGCTGATGCTACCAAAACTAAGAAGGTTGCTTTGGTTGAATCATGGCTATTCCTTTCTTCATTAGTTGGTTAGCATCCCTTAGTCTTTCAAAATATCTTTTCATGTCATGGAGATCATGCAGAGGTAGGTCAAGTATATTTTGACAGAAGTACACGTCTTGACCACCTTGATCTCTGATGACATACCATCTATCTGGATTAGCAGCAAAGGTCCATGACAGGATGGGTCTTCCAGCTGCAAGAGGTTATTCTATGGTAGGAGTTGGTTAATCAGCTTCTTGTTACACCTCCTCAGGATGTTCTGACTCATCTTGAGGTTTGGAAGTGGAAGCCTTTTTCTTCTTGCTTACTTTCTTTGTAGCCATCTTTTTCTTCCTCTTTGGAGTGTTTAACTGAGAGGGCTGGTCTTGAGTACCATGTTGTTCTATTGTGCCTGTCTTAGTTGGGTCCTCTTATCTCATAGGTTTAGAAGGAGAGAGATTAGAACCCTACTGTGGATTAGAAGATAAAGTTGGCTATGAAGCAGCGGAAGGTCCAGGTTGTGTTGTCTGTGGTTCAATCTTAACCTCAACCTCAGGAAGAACTTGGGTTGGTGGAGGATGCAAGTCCACAAACTCTCCCTTTTTAATCTTCTACTTGATCACCCTAATATGCTCATCCATAGCGGATAGAGACATTGGACCAAGCCTCCTTCCGGAGAATCCATACGGCTTCAAGAATCTCATCATCCTTTGTTTGTCAGCAGACTTCTTTTGACTCTTTTGGATAATGGCCCTTGACTTTGCAGCTTCTTCTATCTTTTTTCCTTTAGCATCATTTTGTTCATTTAAGAACTATTGTTCATGCTGCTTAAGGTACTTAAATTCAATATATTCATATGAGAGAGGAAGAAGTGCAGATGCCTAATAGAGGCCTATGGCAGTCAGGTAGTTGATCATGTTTTGTCTGTCAGCTTCTTTGTCTACCTGAGGTTGTTCAGTAGCCACAACCTCTCTCTCAGGACTTTCATGAACTGGGGAGAGAGAAGGAGCATCCTTGTATAGTCTCTTTTGTCTTCTTTGTTCATTGACTTTGAGAAGCAACTCTGCATCCTCTACCTCCTTTCTCTCTTTGGTCATCTCTAAGTCTGCCAGTTTAGTTAACTCTTCTAAGGGAAGAGATATAAGTTCATTTATGTTGTAGTTCCTGGTTCCCAGATAGTTCAATCTGGCAGCCCTCAACTCATCATCTTGAGTGTTTGGTCTGGGAGCTTCCCTGATTGCAACTTTAAAGCCTGAGGAACCAGGTGAACTCTCTCCTCTTAGCTTCCTCTTCCTCTCTCTCTTCTCCTCATCTCCTCAGGAGTCAATTTCCTTTTCCCTTTTCACTCACATGCCTTAGTGACTCAGGATGGAGAGAGCTCTGGCCTTTATTGCCTGATTTAGCAGTCAGGCTCTGGCCAGAGAGAGGTTGTAAAGCATCTTTAGCAATTTGTGCCTCACTGAGGGTACAGGATGTTCTTGATGGAGTGCTTGACTCTATGGTAATGCTCACAGGTTCAGTCACTGGGCCTTCAGTCAAGGGTTCCCCTTTAAAGCTAATCTTAAGGTCCACCTCAACATCCAGTTGACCAATGACATTATCTACTTGCATTTGTCTTCTTCTATATAATAGCTCCTCCATGATCTTGTCTTGAATTCTTTCAGCCATTATGTCTGCTTGCCTGTTTTAACTTCGGTTGGCAAATGGCACATTGACTAGAGAAAGACTGCCATAGTAGTTCAAGGTCTGAAAATTAAAGACCTCTTCTTTCATCATCATACCTCCACCCATGTATTTCAATTACAGCTCCAAAAGGTGGGTGTGGCATTGCCCTTGGTATACCCTCCTCAAATAAACTCAGGATAAGTGAGTCTATATCAATGTGAATTTGAGTAGGTTGCTGAGTCTGGACAATTGCAAGTGAGGTTGGTGAGTCCTTAATGTCCATACTCTAAGAAGGACTCCCAGGTTATTTGATTGTAACAACTTCCACCCCGTTTTTGGTAGTATCACCCACTTACATAGATGAGCTGGAGGTTAAGTCAATTACATCTTTAGGCTCTTGTGTTCCTGGTTGAATCCTTCTGAAGGGTCTCCTAACTAGTTATTCCTTGAGATCAGGATTCTCAAGTTGTTGATCATTGACCTTTTTGTAAGGTAGTCGCTTGAGATTCCAAGTGACTAACCTTGGAGACTAAATAAGTGCATGTTTTGGAAAGTTTTTGCACCTTTAGTCTAAGATTCCCTTCATATTTAGTAGAAGAATCACTGGGGGATGAGATAATTGGACCTAAGTCTTCTTCCTTATGACTAGCTTGTTGTTCTTGGCTAGTGGTTTTCCCCTGCACACTGACAGCTTCAGTTGAAGTGTTAATAGGCTGGGTTGCCATAGTTGAGGTCTTAATGATGTAATCACTTTCAGAAGTAAGAGCCTCTTTCATATGGATCTCCTGAACAGGTTCAACAAGCTCCACCTCAGTTGGGGGTGGATGATTTTGGCTAGACATAGGGGACACAGGGGTACTCATCTCTCTTTGAGCAGGGAAGCAAAAGAGAGACTCATGGTACTCACTGAGTGCTATATCTTCATCATCATAGAATTCTAGGCTAGGCATGGGTTGATTTAAATCTAAAAGATGGGGATGGTAACTTTCCCTTGAAGGTTGTTCACTAGAGTATTGAGACTCTGAGTGAAGTTTTAAGGCTTTATGGGTCATGAGCTCATCAGCCTGAGCATGAGCAACCTCATGGCTGATTATTAGTGAAATAGGAGTGGTTTGCTCCTCAGGAGAAGTGAGAGCTCCAGTGTCCACTTCTTCCTGTGTGGGTGGTGATATGGGGGCCTGCACAGGTTGAATAACTTATGCAGGGGTTCGTTTGGATCTTCTTTGGTAGGTGAGGGTTATTTCTAGCTGTGTAGGTGTTGTTGAAGTGGAAGATGTGGGTTTAACACTAGCTGGTGCTGCTAGGTTGTCACCTTGAGTAATAAGCTCTAACATTTTTAGGACCAGGGCTGTTTTTACCCCTGAGAAGCCCACAGTAGGCTTCCTCATTATTTTGAAGATGTCGGACTTCATTTGTCCCATTTTAAGAATATTAACTGTTCCCCTCAACTGTGAGCCCAGTTCACAGTTGATAATGTGTTGAATATATTTAGGAAACGTGTAATACTATAAGGAATCCAAGTTTGCAAGTAAATTAGTATACACAAATTGAGGGTACCTGAACTTGACCCTATGGACCATTCCATGAACTATGAAAGAGAGATCCTCTAGAATTTGGCCCCATCCTTCATGTTTGTTAGACAAGCTATGAATAATAACATGTATGAGGTACTTCCATTGAGAGGAAACTATCCCTTTCTTGAAGGTTCTAACTAAGAAGTCTCCCTCATAGTCCATCTGCTCAAAAGAATGATTTACAGCAGATTTTTGAAAGGACACTTCACCTTCTTTATCATCCAGCTGTAAGTGTGAGTTAATAGAGGCTGGAGTGATGAACAGTGTCCTCCCCTGCATGTGGCAGATAGTGGCTTCTCCCCATCAATGGTTACCTCTTGGAAGGTCCTTCAAAAGCCCAAAAGATGATCTTTATAAAGTGGAGGATCAATGGTAAGCGAGGTGAAGTAGTTGGAGAGTGAAAGAAAGCGGCAAACCTCTGAGAAACTTGGATCTTTCTCAGAGTCTAACAGAGCAACCTGGTTGTGTTGGCTGTGAAGTTGCATGGAAAAATCTGGCAAGTTTATACGGTCAAGGTTAGCCATTTGAGGAAGCTTTATAGTGAAGGAAGGTAAGAACAAAGGCGGCGAGGGTGAATTTTAGGTTAGAGAAGTTTGCAGATGAAGAAGAAAGTGAAAGATGGGGGAACCGTTGGGTATATTTATACGAAATGGATTTGAGATAAAGTTATGATGAAAGAATAAACTTTGAAATCCTAATATTGGTCCCACCTCTGAAAAAGTGCCTAAAAAGGTAGTTTGTCTTGGAAGTTGAAATTCATCCGAAGGTAGATTTTATCTACGGAAGCTTTGTGAAAAACTTCCGAAGGCAAAATTTGCTTCAGAAGATATTTCTTAGCCTAATGAAAATTGGCTTTGGAAGATATTAACACCTAAAAGTTTTATTCTTTTAGAAAGAATAAATCTTCCAAGGACAATATCAATATCTTTCGAAGGAAAATACACTTAAAGTTTTTTAAAATTCAAAATGCTAAGAGATATCTTTTGAAAAAGATTTTCTCCCATGATAAACTAGGCTTATGTAGGTGATAGTTTAGACAAGTTAGGATATACAAGTTGTATTAGAAATAATATTGATTAAGTTTTTTAAGAAAATTTAGTCAAGGTTAATCATCTCAATAGTTGATATCAAATATTTAAATCACTGTTCATCAATAGCTTTTGTGAACAGATCATTATATTATTCATTTGTGTCAACCTTGACTAGTTTTATCAATCATTTCTCATGATTATCTCTAATTATATGATATATGGTGTTGATGTGCTTTGTCCTTGAGTGCTGCACAGGATTTTCTATTATAAAAATAGCACTGTTGTTGTCTATGTGGATAGGAGTCTCCTTGAAGTTGTATCCATAATCTAGCATCTGATTTTGAATCCAAAGCACTTAGCACAGCAGCTTACAACAATAATATATTCAGCCTCAGCAGTTGATGCAGATCACAGGATTGTTTCTTACATTGTCATGAGACTATCCTTCCACCAAGGAATTGACATCCCCTATATGTGGACTTTGCAATCATGTTGCAACCACCATAGTCACTATCTATATAAGCATACAGATTGAAGTTAGAGTTCTTTGGATACCAAAGGCCTAGCTTAAGACCACCTTTAAGATGTCTAAGAATTCTTTTGACAGCAACCAGGTGTGACATCTTGGGGTTGACTTGATATCTTGCACATATACATGTAGCAAACATAATATCAGGCATGCTAGCTGTAAGATACATAAGAGACCCAATCATTGCCCTGTAAAGATGTTCACCTACACATTCCCCCTCAAGATCAGGTCCAAGAGAGTGGTTTTTGGCTATGGGTGTCTTTGCTACCTTACATTCATTCATGTTGAATCTTGTAAGTATATCTTGTACATACTTTGTTTGACTTATGAAGATGCCATTATCAACTTGCTTCACTTGAATACCTAGAAAGAAATTAAGTTCTCCGATGGCACTCATTTCAAATCTATTCTTCATCAGCTTCTTAAATTCTTTGCAGAGCTTTGGATTAGTTGACCCAAAGATAATGTCATCTATATATACTTGAAATAGCATTAAGTCATTTCCTTTTCCTTTGATAAAGAGAGTTCTATCTATAGTACCCCTCTTGTATCCATGTTAATAGAGATACTGAGATAGTATCTCATACCACTTCCTTAGAGCTTTGTGCAGCCCATAAATAGCTTTATCAAGCTTGCAGAAATAATTAGGATGATCTGGGTCTACAAAGCCAGGTGGTTGTTTGACATACACCTTTTCATCAATCACCCCTTATAAAAATGCACATTAACATCAAGTTGGTAGACCTTGAAGTCCTTGGATGCAGCAAATGCCAAGAATATCCTAACAGCTTCAAGTCTTGCTACAGGAGCAAAAACATCAGTGTAGTTAATTCCTTCTTCTTATGTGTGCTCTTGAACAACCAATATTTCCTTGTTCTTGATGACAAGTCCTCTATCATCCTTCTTGTTTCTAAACACCTATTTGGTAGCTATAATAGTCTTCCCATGAGGAATAGGACATAAGTTCTAAACCTTTTGTCTTTTAAAATGAAGCAACTCCTCTTGCATTGCTTCAACCCATCTTCCATCCTTCAAAGCCTCATCAACTTTCTTTGGCTCTATCTAGGACAAGAACCAAGAGTGTAGACAAACATTTTTGTGATAGGTTTGTCCTCTTGTTCTCACCCCCTTGTCAACATCTCCAATGATGTTTATGGTGGGATGTGACTTATGGATCATGAGTTGAGGGATTATAGCAAGTTGTTTAGACATATCTATATCTGAAAATTTTAGATCTGGCAATGAAGTGTCTTCCACCATATCAACACACTTATCAAGGGAAACTTGATCCAATGAGTGTGTGACATCATTGATGTTGTCATCAATGGAGTGATTATCAGTATCAAGACATTCTTGATCACTGTCATCACTTCCAATTCCTCTTACATTTGAAGTTCCTGCATATGTGTCGTGTACCCCTGAGCTAGAATTTTCAGGTACTTGAGAAGTATCAGCATGATCTGTTATTATTATGATGATAGGAACTTCATTTATAGGGTTAGTTACCACTGGAGCTGAAGATGTAGTCTATTTTGGTCTTCTTAACTAAAATCTTGGATTAGGATCTTCTGTTGATGTGTTACCTGTTGATCCTGAAACATCTTCACAAGATTTGTTAAAACAATTGGTAACTAAATCAAGATCAAATAGCTAATCAGGACCAGAACCTTTCACACAGGGTCGTGTGTGCTCATAGAAGATCACATTGGCTGATTCTTCAACTACTCTAGTTCTGAGATCGTATACTCTCTAAGCCTTAGCTTGAGAAGAGTATCCAATGAAGTGTCCATCATCTGATTTCTTAGAAAACTTGGCTACTTGATCTTTGGTATTCAAGATGGTGCATGGACATCCAAATGACCGGAGAAAACCAATGAAAGGTCTTCTTTTGTGCCATAGTTCATAGGGACTCTTACAAGGAGTCTTAACTACTAAAACTCTGCTCTGCACATAGCCAAGCAGTATTAACTGCCTCTGCCCAGGAGGTAATAGGCAGTTTAGAATCAGACAACATAGTTCTTGCAGCTTCAATAAGTGTCATGTTTCTCCTCTCAATAACTCCGTTTTGCTGAGGAGTCCTGGGAGCACTATATAGTCTTGTAATACCCTTTTCATCACAAAATGTGTCAAGGATTTGGTTCTTGAATTCAGTTCCTTGATCACTTCTTATGGTCTTGACCTTGTGATCAAGGAAGAAAACCCAAGTGAATCTTGTGAAGTCATCTGTGATCACTAAATAGTATGAGGTTCTTCCTAAACTTATTACACTGGTAGGGACAAAGAGATCCAAGTGTAATAAGTGAAGGGAGTAGTGATAGAGTTCTTAACCTTTGGATTGTCATACACCAAGTGTTGTTTCCCTTTCAGGCATGCCATACAGTGATCATCACTTGTAAACTCTTTCTTTGGTATTCCAGTTACCAAATCATTCTTGATAAGTTTATTCATGTTCTTAAAGTTTACATGGCACACCCTTTTATGCCAAAGGAAAGACTCATCACTATTGGCCATAGATAGAAAGAAAGAAACTTCTCCTGAGGGGGATGTTTCCTGCAAATCCATCTTGTACACGTTCCCTTTCCGGGGTGCTCTACGCAGGATATGCTCTTGAGTAATGAGCACCTCGGGCTTGAGAACAATGCACTCATGCTTAGTAAAGAGTATGTTATGTCTCTGGTCACAAAATTAGGATACACTCAGTAAATTGTACCCAAGCTCCTTAACAAAATTTACCTTCTTAATGCTGAGCTTACCATTTATGACCCTGCCTCTTCCAGTAATGTAACCACCAGCATCTCCTCCAAAAGCAACTGGTCCTCAATCAATTTTCTCAAAATTTTGAAGTAAGGAGTCATTGCCTGTCATGTGACTGGAACAACCACTATCAATGATCCATACATTTCTTTTAGTCTTCAGCTGTTCCTGCATAATAAAAGGATAATTTGTTACATTTGAAAACTCAAGCCTCATTGGTCTAGGGCTCTTCAAAATGAACTAAAGACAATACAACAATAATTGATCCTATACTGAGACTACTGGGATCATTTGCTGTTGAGCATGAAGAATTTTCAGTCACATGGTCTTCCTTTATCTTCCATACCATCTTTGGAATATTAGACTTGACCTTCAAAGCTTTAGAAGTTTTTGCAACTTTGGAAGTTTTGGAAACTGACCCTTCGAAAGATCTTGCTTTCACTACAACAACCTTCAGTGCTTCGGAAGCATTCCTTTCTTTCGAGACCAAATTTTCTTCCGAAGGCAATTTTTCACTTGTCTTCATTTTTATTTTAGAGCTTCCGAAAGAAACACTGATTTCTTCCGAAGCTTTCTTCTTCTTGCTCTTCTCAGAAGTCTTCTTTTTGGTTATGTTAACAGTACTTTTGAGATTGTAGATGCAATCCTTAGCCAGATGAGAAGTACTGCCACACATAATGCAGTCAAAATGATTTCTTCTGAGAGCCTTCTTGTGAGTAGAAGATTGAGTTTGATCACTTTCCATCTCCATCCCCATCTTTGAAGATGTTATGGTAGGCTACCTAAGGTGAAGCTTGCATTTGGAGGTGGATGGTTCATGCTATGTAGCGGTGTTACACAGCTACTCAGTCTTCATTCCTTTACAGGGATGAGTTGAACATGTACTTGAACTCTCGGTACTGGAGTTCAAAGTTATGCCCTCAGTCTTTACCTCTTCAAAACCTACAAAGATAAAAATTTATTCTTGTTTAAAGTTAAAAGTGGCCTTAATCTCCTGAGTTCTCTTTGATCTTCTCTTTGTAGCTCAGATCAAGTTCTTTCTCTTAGACTTAGTCATCCCGGACTTGTTCCTCTCCTCGGGGGTGTAGTGACCCTTGTTAGGATGATCTTCCTCACTCTTCCTAGATCCATCCTTCACCACCTCCTCTTCATCCTCTTCATCACTTGATGTATGGATGGCATCTTATCTTGACTAGTTCTACACCTTGGAGATCTTACATATAATAGAGTGTGTGGAGGAGCTATCTCAGTAGATCCTAGTACTTGTTTGTTCTGATAACACACTTTGGAGTGTAGGGATGAGGATATGATGTTCTTGAAGGTCTCTTCTTGAAGAACATGCTTCTCTACCTTGGCCTTACTAATCACTAGCTTAGCCTGGCACTCAGTTAACTTAGTAATGAGATATTTGATTTGAGTCCTGTAGTTGGTATGCTCATGTTTAAAGTTGAAATGTTTTTCTTTAAGTCTTCTATTTTTAACTTATACTCATTTTCTGCTCTTTTGAAATCAGATTTTAATATGTTTAAAGACTTAAGATCAGATCTCATTTCTAAATTATAGGAACTGTATTTATTAAAGTTAGCAATGCATTCTGGGTACAAAGATGTTCCAATACCTTGGCTTCATCAAGAACTGCCATCAGTGCTTGGTTTTAAGACACATCTTCTACTTGGAAGCTCTAATCAAAGTCTTTTTCTTCAACAACAATTGCAGCTTGCTGCTTAGGCTTCTCAGTGTATGAAGCTCCCTTAGTGTAGTTTGGCTTGAGTTATGCTTGGCCATAATTTTTCATGGGTACCTTGTACTCCCTAGCAAAGTGTCCCATTTGGTTATAGTTATAACACTTCACTTTACTTTTATCCAGTTAAAACTTTTCACTAGATACATTACTAGGAAACTTTCTCCCTGTCCTCTTGCAGAACTTCTTGGCTTTATGAGTGAGAAGATCCATTTGTTGAACTATCTCCATTTACTCCAGGTCATCTGGATGGATGCAGTCCAAGGTTTTAAGGGTGAAGAGAAAGTTGCCTGTGTTTTCATCATAAGACACAAAGGCATGTGATGAGCTTGTCTTTTAGAATGGGCTTCCATGGATGTAGCTCTCCTTTGGTGTCTCAGGGAATATGATGAAAGGGCCCTTGGGTGAGTTGTCAGGGTAAGAGATGAAATGGTGTTATAGTTCTCTACAATCCCTTTTAACCACATGAAGGGCAGAACTCTACTGATTGTTAAGTTGCCAGATAGATTTTACATCTTCATCTCCATCTGGTAGCCACTGAGTATGCCATACAACTCAGTGAGAGTAAGGGTCTTGAAATCTTCAGTCTTCTTAATGACCACACAATAGTATGTCTATTGTCTAGGAAGAGAGGACATGAACTTTCTCACGAAGTCTCTATTCTCCAGTTTTACTCCAACACCCATCAGAGTATCCACAATCTCAACATACCTGAAGTATTGTTGAGTCATGATTTCACCTGCTTTGAAGGTGAAATTCTCAATCTGCTACTTCATAAGATCCTACTTGTTTTCTTTTGCATCAGAAGAACCTTCATACATCAGCTTTAGTGCATCCCAAAGCTGTTTGGCAGTCTTGCACTTCCTAAAACCTCTGTAGATGACATTTGAAAAGCAGTTTGGAGGGCAGTCATGGCTTTTTGATCTATGTCTACTCTTTTTCTATCCTTTTTAGAATATTCAGCCACCTCCATTGGAATCATGCCACCTCCAGCAGTAGCTAAAGAGGTGCATGGAATGTAAGGTTCTTCAGTAATAGACTCCCACATCCTGCTATCTTGTGACTTGATAAAGCCTTCCATTCTTAGGCACCAAGTATCAAAAGCATGAGAAGTGATCAGTTGGGACTTTACCAAGGTACCGGTTTCCATATCAGCCTTGGATGCTGCCATTGGAGTTGTTAAGTGATTTGTGAGAACTGAGGAGATTTATAGTGAGATCTTACAATCAAGAGCCTGGAATGCTCTGATACCAATTACAGGACCGGTTAATGGATTGTCAATACAATCAGTCCCACAATAAGGAAAGACTTAGAGCACTTAACAAATGAAATAGGAAACGGGGATTTGAGAGTTAGGATGCAAGCAAAGTAAGTAAAGAGACAGAACTTAAGACAATATATATAAGGTTTTCAAGGATGATGTATATTAATCTCAAGTTTTCTTACAAGAGTTACAATGCATAAGAAATAAGTTAAAAGAGATTGAGATACTTTATACTACACCTTACAACCGGCCATACTTGGAAAGACAGTTGGAACATTGAAAGACAACAAAATCGATGTAAAGTCAAAAGATTGATTTTCTTTTGACTAGTGACTATGACATGTCATAGTTCATATCCTAATATTATATAAAAAGGATAAAAGTACATAAAGTAGAAAGTTACAGGCAAAGACCTTAATGTACAATTACAAAAGCATGGACCTTTTCACCAACTTATGCAAGTTGGTGGGTTATCAGAGTTTCAGCGGAAAGTTGGCCAGCTTTTGTAAAAGTACATCAGAGAAAACCATGTTCTTCTAAGTCTTCGAAAGAAATCGTTCTTCACTTCATTTGGCTTCCGAAGACTTTGACTTTGAAGCATCGGGAGACTTTATCTTTGGCTTCAGAAGATTTGATATTCGGCTGCAGAAGACTTTATACATATAATATTTCTTGTGCAGAGTATAAAGCTTCCGCGTGAACTTTTATCTTCGAAAGATCTTATACTTTGCATAATTCTCATGCAAATTATAAAACTTCTGTAGCAGTTCTACTTGGTACTTTGATGCATTCATGCAGGAAGCCCTTTGGTTACTTTGGTTGCATCAGCCTCTATATAAACCTTACAAGTATGTTATATATTGCTAGCAAATATCATACGATATTATTAAAATATAGAAAATTTTTAAAATTTGAAATATCAAACCAAAATACCTGAATTGATTGTTACTATTAAAATTTAAAATTTATGAACTATATATGCTCCAATGGCATATTCAAATTGTTAGTTTTAAATTTTTAGTTTTAACTTATTTAGTTAGTTATTTTTAGATAAAATCTCACATTGAATTCCAGATTGAATTTGAATTTTAAAGCTTTTAAATTTCTGTTTCAATCATTAAATTTTAAAAAATCTAATTCTAAAATGTTGTATAATTTGACCTTAAATACTATTTAAACATTTTTTAGAATCATATTGCTAATAATACGCCACGTGACAATTGTATGATATGAAGATGCCGTGTGGCAGTGTTTTTGCTAAAATTTTATCATGTGACCAAAACTCCTTTCATTTATTATATATTGAGATGAGATTAAGGACCGAAAAAGGATGAGGGAAGGTTGAGCAAGTCAACTAAAGTTTTTTTTAGAAATTAGGTTGGCTAAACCTAGTTTGCATCCATATAATTAGCATTGATGTAATTGTAACGTTTCCAAAAGCAAAATAGATGATAAAAAAATTTACCAAGCTTAATCATGGATAATGCGCAATGATCCAAAATAACAAAAGATCCATGTAAGTTTTTTTATGTTATTTTTTTTGCTTTTGTAAATAACAAAAGAATGATTACAAACAAGCACAACCCAGCCTGATCGAGACACCTTATCATCAAGGCCTATCCCATGGGGGATGAAGCCCTAAACAATAGGTAAATAACTCGACACTACTAAACAAAACATGCAGTTTTCTTTTGACTTGCTATGGCTAGTGGTGTTAAATGGGATCATTCCCTGAAAAGTTTTATTATCCCTAACTGTTGGAATATTCATATCCGTTGGTATTTGATCTAGTGGGGTTAGTAAGTGCCCTTTGTCACATCCTGGCTAAACAACCTTTTGTACACATAATTCAAGTTCAATAATTCTCATATATCTTAAATAAAGTAAGATTTTTTTTGAGTGATCTTTAACCCCCTCTTTTCGTCTCGTTTAAAATATATTTAGATTGTTTATTTGGATCTGTGAAACAATTGAAGTGGTGTTTCCTTTATCGGATTCCAGAATTTTTAGACACATATAGAAGTGTTTAGGGCTACTCGAAAGTCTCCGAAACAACCTACGTATTTCCAAACTAAAAGCTTCCTTGACTTGAAGCACTTACAATTACACATATTGATGTATGCTCTTGATAATATGGCTTAACCATCAAAATCTACAAAGATAGACCACACAGGTTTTGGCCACAAAGGTATGTTAAGTTACAGAACCCATAGCCTTTCTGCTTCTTTACTAAATGAAGCTAGAGCTACAAGTACAACCATCATTCTAGAGTCTATATACAACTTTGTTTTCTTAACCACAAGATACTGCACATCCACCAAGTTTGAAAATCTAGTCGCTTATGTATTCTAATCCATAATCGATGGTTTCATTTAAATACTTAAATACTTGATCTACAGCTGCTAGTGTTGTATAGCACGATTACTAGTACGCCTAGCTTTTTAGTCTTCCAACAACATATGAAATGTCAGGTCTAGTACATGTACTATCATATATTAATATTAAACTTCTTGTCACCTTAGATTCTTCATGTTAAACAACCAGCCTACGTCACGTTTTACTTAATGCGGATGTTACTACGAATAGACTGCCAACATCTATATAGTCAAATTTGTTCAAACATTTTAAAACATTTTTTGTACTGCATCTAGGATAAGATAAGTTTATTTCACTTCTAAAGATTTAGTGCCAAATATGACATCACCTTCTCCAAAGTCTTTCATAACAAAGTTGTCTAATAAAAGTTTCTTGGTGATTTGCACATGTTGTAAATCAGTTAAAACAATTAGATCGGCTAAACTTAAATTCATTACATTTCATTACTTATTTAAACTTTTGATGCCATTGTTAAGAACTTAGTTAAGTCCATACAAGGATTTAACAAGTTTACAAATCTTATTTTCTTGTCCTTAAATTTCATTAACAATAAGAATTCAAGATATATTTTGAATAGTTATAGATACAAATTTACTTGAATTGACGTCAACATTGACAATTTATGCCCTAAACCTACTAACTCAATGCCAAGTTATTAGACAAGTTATTGTTAGCAATCTGAAAAAGCTACATGAAATTAAAAAAAAATTTTAATTAATCCAGATGCCAAATTGTCATACTTCTAGGTGTTACGTATCTGCATAGCCACTCATGCATGCATATGCATTACTGCATTAGTTTTTATTTACTATGTTTTATGAGAACTCTTGACTCAGGCATGGACGCTTTGGAACCGAAGACGGCCATTGGAGATATTAGACCCAAATGTGCTGGAGCCAACATATGGCAATCAAGTTATAAGATGTATTCATGTTGCGCTTTTGTGTGTGCAACAATATCCTGAAGACCGTCCAAAAATGTCTACAGTTTACGCCATGCTAAGTTACGAGAACATGGAGTTACCCGAACCTATGGAGCCCGGTTTTTGCAGGGAAAGCTACAGAAAGAAGTTTGAATCATCAGCTAGTGATTCAAGTACAGTTAATGAAGTTACAATGACGACCTTGGCCGGGCGATAAAGTTGTCATGTATGTGTATGTGTGTATGCATGTTGGCGTGTGTCCTATTAATTGTACCATAGTTGATTTCTAGGTTTAATTTGCATTTGATTCATCCGGTACGAAATTGTTTTTAAGTTAGGTTAATTGATTTTTCTTTTTGAACGGCCCTTAATATGTATATGTATAAGTTAATAAATTCATGGATTAAGTTTAAGGAAAATTTTTATTTGACTCGCTCAAAACTTGGTTGTGTTGGATCCGAGTCCATCACTATTTACTTTTTGTTTTTCTTTCTTCCATAAATTATAATTTGAAATATATTATTCATTAACTTTGTTTACAAACATGGGTGGACCTAGCCTTATGGGTTGAGGTCACCCCGCACTGTATGGATTGAACCAAAAGTATCCGAAAATCAAATCAAGATAATAAATATCAATTTGGGCGAGAACTTGCAGTTGCCGTGTGAGAAGTTCATCTCGCGCGAGAACTATGAAGTCATGCGAGAACTATTCGAGAGCTTCAAGTTAAGTGTAAATAGTTGTTTGCTGATTTAATTAAGTAGAGCTTTTGCCATTTCCTGTGTAAGGATCGTTACGACAAAGATCGATATCGTGTTGTGAATGTGGAATATAAACGATCACGGAGTAAGAAGAAGTAGAATTAATCACACAAAACACAAATGAAAATAAATTTCACTTGTATTGCTCTCTGAATTGAAATGTTTACAATGACTACAGAATAAAAGAAATGATCAAAAGCTTTATCTAACTAATTGCAAAGAATAAGTTCTATTTTTAATAAAATGAAGTTCTCGCGCAAAAACACTAATTCTCGCGCGACTAGATGTTGTTGCATGAGAAGCAGTTTTCACGCGGTAACTTTCGTTCTCGTGGTGCTGAAATGTCCGATTTAAATGAGAGACACTTGGTTACAAGGAGAAAAAGATGATAGTGAGACTGACAGTGATCAAGTTGGGAACATCCCGTATATATTGCAAGAACGTCCCAGAGTGCGAGAAACTCTTGCCAAACTCACTGTTGAGGAACGTGATGCTGATTATGTTCCTGATGATGTTCCTCTTATTACCCAAGAAAGGAGGAATAGAATGACAAGAGTAGCTGGTGATAGTCCACATGGTAGGGGTAGAGGACGTGGAGTGTTGAGGAAACGTCGGACCCCGATGACTACAGTGACAGCAGAAGATGTTCCAGTATAAGATATACCAGCCATAGCTAGTGGGGCCATTAAACTTGTGATTGTTGTTAGATCTAATGAAGCTGGTGAAACTAAAACTACACTTAGAAGATTTTGAGTACAATTAAACAAAGGCTTCTGAAGACAAATACGCACTTCCGAAGCAAAGTTTAAGATCTTCTGAAGCTTAAAGATAAAGAACTTTCAAAGGAAGAACTCCGAGACTAAGTAGTTCTCCTTCCGAAGTACAACATTTGGAAGATTCAAGACAATGTCTTCTGAAGGAAAGAAGTCATGAAGACTTGCTAAAGTCTCAGAAGAAGTTATCTCTTCCGAAGTACAAATGGTTTCAGAAGACTTTATTCTTCCGAAGCCATTTTACCTTTGGAAGATATAACTATGGACCAGTGGACATAAGTATGGTCTAACTGACAAGTCTGATATACTGCATGACGTTTTCCCACACCCATGTAGTTGACCATACTTTATTCCACTGTTTACCTTTTATCAGTTAGTACAATTACCAACTTTAGTAGGTAACAAAAAGTAGGTCATGGACCTGCCATGACTACCTAATCAAGGATAGTATTTTATCTTAGATACCTCACTTCTAGCAATGTAGTATTGGTTTAAATATAAGTTTCAACCGGTTTTCTAAGTATAACCGACTGTAGATAGTAGTATATACAGTTTCTTAATATAACTCATTATGCATGCTTTGTAAGAGTCTTGTAAACACTGAGTTGAGAAATAATATATACAAGTATCTTGAAAAACCATTTTTTGTGTTCATTAACTTAGTATATTATCATGAACATAGTTTGAGATTTTACATCATCACGTGAGTGAAACTTAGTGAGTTTGAGAGAAAATATTATGTTGAGTGACTAATACCGATACTGTAATTGGTATTAGAGCATCAAGGATCTTGATTATGAGATCTAACCATCCCAGATCACCCTTATTTCCTCATACTCACTCAATCAACTCAAATGGCCCTCAACCAAAAATATTCTAAGACTAGGATGGGAACCATGACTAAGGATCCTATTTAATTTTAGATGCTGGAGTCAACGTATTAAAGTATTCATCAAGTATCAAGATAGCCGGATGTGGAGATCTGTCACTCATGGCCCTTACAAGACAAAAGTGGCATCATCAACTGATGATGGTACTATGATTGAAAGGAAATTGAAGACTACTCAGATGAAGACTTCAAGAAGATGGACAATGATAGCAAAGAATGTATTGCTCACTGCCATACCAAATTCCATAATGGTAGGCTTTTAGCATTGCACTACAGCCAAAGAACTCTTTGATGCTTTGACATTGATGTACTTTGGTTCCTCAACCAAAGAATCCAAGAAAGATGTACTGATACAGAAGTTTGAAAACTTCACTTACATTGTTGGTGCGACCTTGAGCCAATAATACTTGCGATACATGGACATAATTGTATCTCTTCAGTCTATAGGAGTGACTCTTGAGAAGAGAGACATAGAAATAAAACTCATGAGTGCATTTCTTCATGAATGGACTTTCTATTATGTCTATATCAATAGAACTAAGAACTTGAATACATGGATACCATATGGATATGGAGACTGCAGGATCGTGTACTGGTCACTCGACAAGTGGTTTTCTCTCAAACTCACCTTGAACAACACTCAGAAAGAATCTAGAAAGAGTTGATCACAATATAACAAGTAACAAGGCAGTAAATAAACACAGGATGTAAATTTTCAAGGTACTTTTATATATTGCTTCTCAACTCAAAGGATTACAAGATTCTTACAAGCTCAAGTTTTGGCTTTAGCTCTTGCTCTCTACTTAATAAGTTACAATGAGAAGATATATATAATACTACCTACAGCCGGATATACTTTGATACCAGCTGGAAACCTATAACCAA
>BJCO01000268.1:0-23082 GCA_018326465.1 Flaveria floridana | reverse complement strand
CGATTTTGTGAATTATTTCGTGACAGTATGATTGTGTTGTGCAGGTTTGGTTGTAGCAAATACATCAACAAAAATAACTTTCGTTATATAAACCTATGAAACTCACCAACATTTTTGTTGACTTTGTTAAGTATGCTTTTTCAGGACCAATTGAGTAATAGTTGTGGTTGTAGCTTCGAAGTCCATAACGGATAAGGTGAAGTTGTGGAAAGAGTCTGTATGACCATAACCGTCAACATCATTGACGGGAGTGTGTTTGTGGATTAAGAAGACATGCTGTATTTAAAAGTAGTTAGAATTACATCAGATTTTGAAAACTTATGTAATAGATGTGATTTCTCGAATATTATGAATAAAGCATGTCATAAGTTGTTGTTTTATTTAATGATATTTCTACGTGTTATTCCGCTATAATTAATACACTCTGATAAAAGCTAGTCACACCCGAACATCGTTTCACGCTTCCGCCGGGATGTGACACTATCACTAAAAAATCTTTAAGTGGTAACCCCCTTATAAGATTGTTCTTAACCAACTTATTAATATTTTTAAAATTAACATGTCCTAATCTTCTATGCCATAAGAAGGATTCAGAAGGTGAAGCTTTTGACAGGAGACATGTCACAATTGAGGTGGATTCTTTTGATCTCATATCCAATAGATAGGTATCATTCTTACTTGGAGCATGCATGATCAGTAAATCCTCTGGGATAACAAACTCTGGTTTAAGAAACAAGCATTCGTTGGACATAAACAGCACTGGAATATCTTTATCATAAATTTGTCATACACTCAACAAATTAAATACGAGCTCTGGGACATATTTCATTTGAGGAAGTTGTCTCCTTTTCTTTAGGTTTAGAAATCCAAATCGGTTTATAAGATGGAATTGGATGAGAAAATAATTTTCAAAACAATTTGATTTTATTTATATGTCTGAAACTTTACTTGAACACACATCATTGTCATTAACACAAGCATTTAAAACATCACAATTTGATTCATAAACATCTGAAGATGTGCAAGCTAGACTCGAGCTACTATTGTTTGTAATATACTTTTAGGAAACAAATCTACTTAAATCATTTTCTATTGAAGACTTTTTGGAATTAGAAATACTAATACTAGCGCTGCCCAGACCACTACTTGCACCATAATAATACTCCTCTCGAATCTTCTTATGATTTACTCCTTCTAAACCTGCATACAAACTGTTAGTATATTTCTGAATTAATTTATTAGTTGGATGAGGAATAGGAATAGGAGAATAGCAATAAGTACTCGGAGGAGGATAAACATGAGTGGTTTATTCGCTTCCTAAACCAGTCTTAGTTCAAGCCCCCTTATGTTTCTTTCAAAGACCCTCATGTTTCATCCCACAAATGGTCCATCTTCAAAGTTTGGTTTTCAATTTGCTTGTTTTAAATTCAACAAGTGCCACACGTTCAGTTAAAGCATTTATTTCAACATTTCTTTCCAAAAGATTTCTTTTTAAATCCTTATTTTCTTTCAAACCTTCATTTAACTTAACAAAATATTTAGACTCATGTGTTTTAAGTTATTATTAAATTGCTTTAATTCCTTTTTATTTTTTAACAATAACCTGTTAGCTTTATAAACCCCGAATAAATGAATTTTGCAGGGCGGGGAACACATGTCTTGGATTACCTCATAAGGAAGTCCTATAACTACTTTTTCAGTAGCTAGGTTTTTTTCCATTAACAGGTGGGAGTGTTCTTTTTGTATTCTTCCTAATCCATGGCTTTCTTCCTTGCTTCCTCAGCTTAACTTCCCTCTTGCCTTCCTTGATCTTAAATCTCCTGCTTTACTTCAATTGATTTTCCTTCACTTGATTTTCCTTCTTGTTGCTTCCCAACCTCAGCATCTTCACAAACTCTCACTTTTTTCCTGTCAGCTTCATAACAAACTTTTCCTTCATGAACCTCACCAACCTTTATCTCTTGAGCTTGAACCCTTTGCACACCACCTTCATAAAATGCTTCATCTTGAACTTCACACCTGAACTCTTTGAAAGGAATAAAATCTTCACCTAAATCCACATCACTATACACCACCTCATCCACTAGAGCATGATTAATCTCTTGTTCAATTTCTTTGATTTTAGCACTCCAATCAAAGTTTGTGATCAGTGTTGTTTTCTTCTTTGGCTTGGCTTCTTCTTTGTCGGTGATCGGGATGACTTTTGAAGTTCTAAAAGTTCCCAGTTCAGTGGTGATTGGAGATGCACATTCTCTTTTGAAGTGACCCAATTGTTTGTAGTTGAAACATCTCAATTTGGACTTATCATAACCAAGTCTTGATTTTTGGTTCTGATTGCCAAAGTTTCACCTACCAATTCTTTCCATAAATCTTCTTGCATGCAACGTAAGCATGGCTAGTATGAAAGCCATTTCTGGGAAGGTCAGTTGGGTGAGTTGCCACTGAATAACAGTTTCCTCAAAGTCATCAGGATCCATTTGGATACATATCTTCCATGGTCATTCCTTGTCCTTTCAACTCCCCTGCAACCAAAGCTTCATAACTATGTAAAAGCATTCCAAACAATGCCATTGTATCAGACGGAACTTGAGTAGTGATTGTTTCCTATAAGCGTTGATGATTCACCATCGGACTTTTCTGTTACATCATATCCTGAAGACCCACCATAAGTTGCATAATACATTGAAGAGTTTGCAGCGGATGAAATCAATGCAATGTTTTATGGATAAACTATAGTTGGCACCATGATTGATTCTACCCCTCCTTTTCAAATCCAAATCAAATGAATTCAGTTTGTTAATAACATCCATGAGTTTATAGTCAGCAAAAGTTCTTTCATGCTTTAACAATTTGACTTGCAAGTTCCATTATGTGGAAGAGAGTCCAAGATTTTTGTGACTTGTTCATGGTTGCCCAACTGTTCATCATATTTCTTTAAAGTGCTTAAGACAGACATAAATAGATTGGTAAGATTAGTAAGGCTTTCATTTTATGTCCCACAAATGAATTAAACTCATTTTCAGCTTGGGCTTTCTTGTCCTTTTTCAAATCCTCATTACCATCATAAAACTCATGAAAAGAATCATACAAAGATTTTGCATTCTTGTGTTTAGCAAAACGGTTGTAAATATATTGAGATAAACATAGAGTTAAAGCTCCGAAAGCTTTCTGATAACGGTCGATTAACTTGAGGTCTCTTTCAGCAAAGGTTGATGGATCTGTGTTTGGTGAGGTAACTTGTCCAACGGTGACAGTTGGAGTTTGAGGACCATTTACTATTGGTTGTGATCAGTGTAGTAAAAGAAGTCTTTCAAATAGTGTTTTCAGCCCTTAAAATTGTCACTATTAATAAGCCTTGGTGTCCTATTGGGTGCTACACTTTCCAACTTAGAAATAGTGATATTGGTGGTTGTCATTTTTAAACTAGAAGGTAATTTTGCTGAAAACCCTTAGTTTTGTTGATACTTTCACCTAGTAACACAAGACAGAGTCACTACTAATTTTCCTTAGTTTCGCTCGGAAGTTGGGTAGCAGTTTTGCTCGGATGAGTGCTTGGAAACTCTAGTTTCGGTAACAGATTTTTTGAAACTAGTATAACTTTCGTTCTAAGTACAATTTCGGCAGCACTTTCGCTTGTTTTGGCAATCAAAGGTTGAGAACGTTTGTCAAAATGAGGTACTTTCTCTGAATAACAACAATCAATTTCCAGGATCAGAAATATGGTAATTTTGCTGAAACAGTGGGTAGTTTCGGTGGATGAAACTATGGTTTTGCTGGATGAATCAGGAAACCTTTTTGAACACGAGATCATCCAGAACTCACCTAAATCATAATGAATATATGATTGAATGATTGGGATAGATTCCTATGCAAATACCTGATGATTCTCAATCAATTTTCATACCAAAGACATAAAAGATAAGATTCAAAATGAACAGAATAGTGTTTTAGCTAAAAACCCATCAAAAACTTAACAAATCAAGAGCACTAAGGCTCTGACACCATTTTGTTGGTCCACTTGATTGATAACCAGTGCAAATGATTTATAAAACATAGAAATCCCATTGAATAAACATAAGTCTATCAATGACACAAGAACAAGTTTCAAATTTTTTCAATAATCTCCAAACTAGAACTATCAAGATGAAATGAGGCTGAAATATGATCACAATAAGCTTCCAGCCAGATACATAATGAAGTAGAATCATAATAATACAATTTTTTCACTATTAGGGTTTGCAAAAAACTTACTTACAAAGAATAAAACATTACAATATATGAGCTGACCTAGTTTCACTGACAGTTTCACTGGACAACGAAACTGTCTAAACCAACACCTAGATTCACCCGTCGATGAAACACACCTTCGCCGGGTGACCTAGATCAGCTGACTACAACCAAAACTCAGTTTCGCTTGTTGTTTTGCTGGGTACTAAAACTAAAAAATACAAAATACAAAGAAGTGAACTAACATTTATCCTATTACATTAATAAACAAAATAAACATAACAACGATGGTGAGTCCAACCTAATCTAGATCATCACATGCCATAGCTCACATCCTAATATACTACAAAAGGGACAAAATGTACAAAGTAGAAAGTTACAGACCACAGAACATAGTCTAGAGTTTATAAAAGCATGGACCTTTTCACCAACTTATACAAGTTAGTGAGTCTTTAGAGTGTAGTGGAAAGTTGGTCAGCTTTTGTAAAAAGATGATCAGATAAAGCATGTCTTCTTTGTCTTTGGAAAGAATCAGTCTTTAGTCTTTTGGCGTTAGAAGACTTTATCTTTGAAGCTTTGAAAGACTTCATCTTTAGCTTCAGAAGATTTGGACTTTGGCTACGGAAGATTTTACACTTAGAATATTTTCTCTGAGTTGTGTAAAACTTTCAAAGTAACTCTACTATGTACTTCATGCATGCATGCTTGAAGCTCTTTCTGTCTTTGGTTACATCAGACTTTAAGTGTGAACCTTAGAAACTCCCCCTAGGCTAATGCTACCAAAACAGATAAGGTTACTTAGATATTGATAGTCCTTATCAGGATCAAGACCATTCCTTTCTTCATCAATTGGTCAGGATCCCTCAGACTCTCATAGTACCTTCTCATGTCATAGAGATCATGTAGAGGAAGATCAACATGTCTTGCCAGAAATAGACATCTTGACCTCCTTGATCTCTGATGACATACCATTTGATTTGATTTACAGTAAAAGTCCAGAACAAGATTGGTCTTCTAGCTGCAAGAGGTTCTATATTTGTTGGACTTGGTTAAGCAGTCTCTTCTTAAGCAAACTAAGGATGCTCTGACTCATCCTGAGGTGTGAAGGTTGATTCCTTGGACTTTTTCTTCTTCTTAGTGTCCATTTTCATGGCCATCATTTTCCACCTTTTTAAAGACTTTAACTGAGAAGATTGGCCTTCAGCACCAGCTTGTTCTTATGTGTCTTTCTTAGTTGGGTCCTCTTCCCTCACCCATTCAGAAAGATAGGGATCAGGACCCTGCTGTGGATCAAAAAATGAAATTGGTTGTTATCCAGTACTAGATCCAGGTTATGTTGTCTCTTGGAGTTAAACCTTGATCTCAACTTCAGGAAGAGCTTGATTTGGTGGAGAATGCAAGTCAACAAGATCCCTTTTTTAATCTTCTGATTGATCGCTCTAATGTGCACATCCATAGTGGATAGAGACATTGGACCAAGCCTCCTACCTGAGAATCTATACAACTTCATGCATGCATTCTTGAAGCTCTTTGTTTCTTTGGTTGCATCGGACTTTAAGTGTGAACCTTGGAAACTCCCCCTAGGCTAATGCTACCAAAACAGATAAGGTTACTTAGATATTGATAGTCCTTATCAGGATCAAGACCATTCCTTTCTTCATCAATTGGTCAGGATCCCTGAGACTCTCATAGTACCTTCTCATGTCATAGAGATTATGTAGAGGAAGATCAACATGTCTTGCCAGAAATAGACATCTTGACATCCTTGATCTCTGATGACATACCATTTGATTTGATTTACAGTAAAAGTCCAGAACAAGATTGGTCTTCCAGCTACAAGAAGTTCTATATTTGTTGGACTTGGTTAAGCAGTCTCTTCTTAAGCAAACTAAGGATGCTCTGACTCATCCTGAGGTGTGAAGGTTGATTCCTTCGACTTTTTCTTCTTCTTAGTGTCTATTTTCATGGCCATCAGTTTCCTCCTCTTTAAAGACTTTAACTGAGAAGATTGGCCTTCAGCACCAGGTTGTTCTTATGTGTCGTTCTTAGTTGGGTCCTCTTTCCTCACCCATTTAGAAAGATAGGGATCAGGACCCTGCTGTGGATCAAAAGATGAAATTGGTTGTTGTCTAGTACTAGATCCAGGTTGTGTTGTCTCTTAGAGTTAAACCTTGATCTCAACTTCAGGAAGAGCTTGATTTGGTGGAGAATGCAAGTCAACAAGCTCCCTTTTTTTAATCTTCTGATTCATCGCTCTAATGTGCTCATCCATAGTGGATAGAGACATTGGACCAAGCCTCCTACCTAAGAATCTATACAACTTCAAGAAACTCATCTTCCTCTACCAATCAGCAGACTTCTTTTAGATATTTTGGATGATGGCTCTTCACTTTGCAAATTCTTCCCTCATCTTCCTCTCAGCAGCTTTTAGTTCTTTTATCACTTGTTACTCAAGTTGCTTGAGGTACTCAAATTATATGCATTCATATGATAAGGGAAGAAGTGCATATGCCTGATAGAGGCCAGTGGCACTCAGGTAGTTGATCATGTTTTATCTGTCTGCTTCCTTGTCTACTTGAGGTTGTTCAGTTGCCACAACCTCTGTCTTAAGGATTTCTTGAACTAAGGAAAGGATAGGAGCATCTTTGTAGAGTCTTTAATTCTTCCTTTCTTCCTTGATCTTGAGGAGTAATTCTGCATTCCCTACCGCCTTCCTCTCATTTGACAATTTAGTGTCAGCCAGTGAATTAAGCTCTTCTAAGAGCAGAGAGATGAGTTCCTTTATGTTATCGTTCCCGGTCCCCAAGTAGATTAATATAGCAGCCTTTAACTCATCATCTTGAGTATTTGGCCTGGGATCAGCCCTGATTGTAGCTTCCATGAAGCCTCGGGACCCACTTGAACTCTCTCCCTTTAGGAGTAAGTTTCCTTTTCCCTTTGGCACTTATAGGCCTTAGAAATCAGGGTGAAGAGAGCTTTGTCCTTTATTGTTTGGTTTAACACTTAACCTTTGTCTAGAGAGAGGTTGTGAAGCACCTTCACCAGCTGGTGCCACAATGAGGGTATAGGATGTTAAAGTAGTTCCTGTAACAAGGTTCGCATGGTCTATCATTGGGCCTTCAGTCAAGGTTTCCCCTTCAAAGCTAATATTAGGGTCCACCTCAATATCCAGTTAACCAATGACATAGCCTGTTAGCCTTTGTCTTCTTCCATGTCTTAACTTTTCAACAATCCCATATTGAATCCTCTTAACTAATCTTCAGCTTTCCTATTTTGACTAGGATTGGCAAGTGACATGTGGACTAAAGGAGGATTGTTATTGTACTTCAGGGTCTAAAAATTGAAGACCTCTTGCTGCCCCTGCAGTCTATGTGGTATCAAGGCTCTCCTGTCAGCATCATACCTCCACCCTAATATTTCATTCTTAGTATCATAGGGTGGGGTAGATTTAGCCCTTAGGATACCCTCGTCAAACAAACTTTACATGAGTGAGTCAATATCAATGTGGACTTAAGGAGGTTGCTTAGTGTGGAAATTGCAAGTGAGGGTAGTGAATCCTCAGTTTCCATACTCTAAGAAAAACTCATAGGTTCTGTGATTGCTAGGACTTTCTCCCCTTTTTTGGTAGCATCACCTTCTTGCATAGGTGAGCTGGAGGTTAGATCCACCATATCCATAGGTTATTGTAGACCTGGCTGAGTCCTTCTGAGTAGTCTCTCAGCTAACTTGCCCTTGAGATTGGTGATCTCAAGTTGCTGGTCATTGACCCTCTTTTGTAAGGTAGCCACCTTAGATTTTAGATGACTAACCTTGAAAACTAAATAGGTGCAACTTTGAGTCAGATTTTGTACCTTTATTTTCAAACTCCCCTCATCTTCATCAGAAGATTCACAGGGGGAAGAAAGAATAGTACCAAAGTCTTCTTTCTCATCACTAGCACTATATTCTTGGCTGCTAGATTTCCCCTACACCATGACATATTCAGTTGAAGTGTCAAGTGGCTAGGTTACAATGGTTGAGGTCTTAATGATGAAGTCACTTGTTAAAGTGAGAGCCTCATCCATATCGACATCTAAAAATTGAAGACCTCTTGCTTCCCCTGCAGTCTATGCGGTATCAAGGCTCTCCTGTCAGCATCATACCTCCACCATAATATTTCATTCTTAGTATCATAGGGTGGGGTAGATGTAGCCCTTGGGATACCCTCCACAAACAAACTTTATATGACTGAGTACATATCAATGTGGACTTAAGGAGGTTATTGAGTGTGGACAATTGCAAGTGAGGGTGGTGAATCCTCAGTTTCCATACTCTAAGAAGAACTTATAGGTTCTGTGATTGCTAGGACTTTCTCCCCCTTTTTGGTAGCATCACCTTCTTTCATAGGTGAGCTGGAGGTTAGATCCACCATATCCACAGGTTATTGTAGACCTGGTTGAGTCCTTCTGAGTGGTCTCTTAGCTAACTTGCCCTTGAGACTGGTGATCTCAAGTTACTGGTCATTGACCCTCTTTTGTAAGGTATCCACCATAGATTTCAGGTGACTAACCTTGGAAACTAAATAGGTGCAAGTTTGAGTCAGATTTTGTACCTTTATTTTCAAACTCCCCTCATCTTCATCAGAAGAATCACGAGGGGAAGAGAGAATAGGACCAAAGTCTTCTTTCTCATCACTAGCCCTATATTCTTGGTTGCTAGATTTCCCCTGCACCATGACATCTTCAGTTGAAGTGTCAAGTGGCTGGGTTACAATGGTTGAGGTCTTAATGATGTAGTCACTTGTTAAAGTGAGAGCCTCTTCCATATCGACATCCTGAACATGTTTAGGGAGTTCCACCTCAATAGTAGGTGGATAATGTGGGCTAGACATGGGTGATGAAGGAGTACTCATCTCTCCTTGAGTAGGGGTAGAGAAGAGAGACTTATGATACGCACTGAATCCCATGTTGTAAGGTTATATTAGAAAGGCTGATGCAACCAAAGCAACCAAAGAGCTTCCTGCATGCATGCACCATATACAAGGTAGAAGTTACTTCAGAAGTTTTACACCCTTAATAGAAATTATTCTAAGAGTAAAGTCTTTCAAAGCCTAAGACCAAATCTTCCGAAGCCAAAGATGAAGTCTTTCGAAGCTTCAAAGACAAAGTCTTCCAAAGCCAATGAAGTGAAGACTGATTTCTTCCAAAAGACAGAGATGACATGCTTTCTCGGATCAACTTTTGTATAAAGCTGACCCACTTTCCGCTGTAACTCTAAAGACTCACCAACTAGTTCTTCCCTTCATATGGTTGAAGGGGATTATAGAGAACCACAACATCATCTTATCTCTATCCCTGATAACTCACAAAAGGTCCCTTTCATCACATTCCTAGAGACACCAAGGGAGAGCTACATCCAAGGAAGCCTATTCCAAGAGACAAGCTCATCGCAAGCCTTTGTGTCTACATATGATAGCACAGGAAACTTCCTCTTCACCCTTGAAGATTTGGACTGTATCATCCAAATGACCTGAAGTATATGCAGATAGTCCAACAAATGGCTTTTCTCACTCATAGAGCCAAGAATTTCTACAAGAGGACAGGGAGGAAGTTTCCCAACAGTGTGTGAAGTAAAAAGTTTGGGTTGGACAAAAGCTAAGTTAAGTGTTATAACTGTAACCAGATGGGACATTTTGCTAGGGAGAGCAAGGTACCAAGGACTAATGGTAGCCAAGCACAACCCGGCCAAACTACACTGATGGTGCTCCATACACGGAGAAAGCCCAAGCATTAGGCTGCAATTGCTGTTGAAGAAGGAGGCTTTGATTAGAGTTTTTAGGTTGAATATGTATCTCCAAACCAAGCTCTGATTACAGAACATGAAGAAGCCAAGGTATTAGAACATCTTTGTACCCTAAAATGCATTGCTATAGTAAACATATATAGGTCATATAACTTAGAGATAAGATTTGATCTTGAGTCCTTAAACATATTAAAAGTTTATTTCAAAAGACTTAAAATAACTACAAACTTCAAATAGAAGATTAAAAGAAAACCATTTCCACTCTTAATCATAAACATACCAACTACAGGACTCAGATCAAAGATGTCATCACTAAGTTAACAAAGTGTCAGGCTGAGCTTATGATCAACAAAGCCAAAGTAGAAAAATGTGTTCTTGAAGAAGAGACCTTCAAAACATATCCTCATCCCTACATGTAAAAGTGTGTTATCAGAATAAGCAGAGTCTGGGTTCTAGTGAGATAGCTCCTCCACCCACTCTATTGTTTGTAAGATCTCCTAGGTGTGGAACTTGTCAAGATGAGATTCCATTCATAGACCCCATGGAAGAAAAAGATGAAGAGGAGATAGTGAAGGATAGATCTAAGATAAGTGAAGAAGATCATCCTAACAAGTGTCACTATTCTCCTGTGGAGGGAATGAAATCAGGGTTGACAAAGTCTAAGAAGATGAACTTGATCAGAGCAGCCAAAAGAAAATCAAAAAAGGCTCAAGAGATCAAGGCCACCTTCAACTCCAAGAAAAAACAAGTATTTATCTCTACAGGGTTTAAAGTGGTGAAGACTAAGGAATCAAATCTGAACTCTAGTACCAAGAGTTCAAGTTCATGTCCAACTCATCCATGTGAAGGAATGAAGGTTGATCAGTTGTGTACCACTGCTACACAACCTAAACCATCCACCTCCAAGAGCAAGCCTTGCCCTAGGGAGCTTGCTGCAGCATCTGACAAGATGAAGATGGAGATGGAAAGTGATCAAGATTAGTCTTCTAGTGATAGGAACACTTTCAGAAGGAATCCAATTGATTGCATTATGTGTGGCAGTACTTCTCATCTTGCTAATGATTGTATATACAATCCCAAAAATACTATCCACATAACCAAGAAGAAGAATTCTAAGGGAGAAAAGAAGAAGAAAGCTTCAGAAGAAAAATCTCTTTCTTTTGGAAGCTCCAAAATGGAAATGAAGACAAGTGAAAACTTGCCTTGGGAAGATACTTTGGTCTCAGAAGAAAGGAATGCTTCCGACACACTGAAGCTTGCTGCAACGAAAGCAAGATCTTTCGAAGTGTTAGTCTTTAAAACATCCAAAGTTGTCAAAACTTCCGAAGTATTGAAGGTTAAGTCTAATCTTCAAAAGATGGTATGGAAGATAAAGGAGGACCAAGTGACTAGAAGTTTTTCATTAACAACAACAAATGATCCCCAAAGTCTTAACATAGCATCAATTACTATTGTATTGTCTTCAGTCCATTTTGAAGAGCCGAAGACCAATAAGGGTTGGGTTTCCAAATGTAACTAACTTTCTCCTTCTTGTAAAGGAATAGTTAAAGACCAAGCGAAATGTATAGATCATTGACAATGGTTGTTCCGGGTATATGATAGGCAATGGCTCTTTGCTTCAAAATTTTGAGAAAATCAATGGAGGGTCAGTTGCTTTTGGAGGAGATGCAGGAGGTTATATTACTGGAAGGGGTAGGGTCATACATGGTAAGCTCAGTATTGAAAAAGTCAACTTTGTTAAGGAGCTTGGATATAATTTACTTAGTGTATCCTAATTTTTTGATCAGAGACACAACATGCTCTTCACTGAGCATGGGTATATTGTTCTCAAGCCCTGGGTGGTCATTCCTCAAGAGCATATCCTGCTCAGAGCCCCCACATAAGGGAATTCTACAAGATGGGTTTGCGAGAGACATCTCTGTCAAGTGAAGTTTCTTACTTTCTATCTAAAGCAAATAGTGATGAGTCTTTCCTTTGGTATAAAAGAATGTGCCATGTAAACTTTAAGAACATGAAAAAATTAACTAATAATAATTTGGTAACTGGAATGCCAAAGAAAAAGTTTACAAGTAACGATCACTATGTTGCATGCCTGAAAGGGAAACAACACTTGGTGTCTCACAAACCAAAGGAAAAGAACTCCATCACTACTCCCCTACACTTACTACATATGGATCTCTTTGTCCCTACCAGTGTAATAAGTCTAGGAAGGACCTCATACTTTTTAGTGATCATAGATGATTTCATAAGATTTACTTGGGTCTTCTTCCTTAGCACTAAGGATGGGACTCCTGAGGTCTTGAAGAACTTCATTCTAAAAATTGAGAATCAAAATGATCATAAGGTCAAGACCATAAGATATGATCAAGGAACTAAATTCAAGAACCAAATCCTTAACATATTTTGTGATGGAAAGGGTATTACAAGACAATATAGTGCTCCCAGGATCCTCAACAAAACGATGTTGCTAAGAGGAGAAACAAGACACTTATTAAAGCTGCAAGAACCATGTTATCTGACTCTAAACTACCCATCACCTTCTAGGCAGAGGCAGTCAATAACCTGCTATATGCAAAATAGAGTTTAAGTAGTCAAGACTATTGGTAAGACTCCTTATGAACTGTTGCATAAAGGGAGACCTTTCATTGGTTTTCTAAAATCATTTGGATGGCCTTGCACCATCTTGAATACTAAAGATCAAGTATCCAAATTTGTTGAGAAATCAGATGATAGAAACTTTATTGGATACTCTTCATAAGCTAAAGCTTATAGAGCATACAATCTCAGAACTAGAGTAGTTGAAGAATCAGCCAATGTGATCTTTAATGAGCACATTCCCAATGTGAAAGGTTCTGGTGCTGATTAGCTATTTGATCTTGATTTAATTACCAACTGTTTTAACAAATCTAGTGAGAATGTTTCAGGATCTACAGGTAACTTATCAACAGTAGATCCTGGCCCAAGATTTGAGCTGAAAAGACCAAGCAAGAATACTACTTCAGCTCTAGTGGTAACTAACCCTGCAAATGGAGTTTCTATCAGCACAACCATGATAAATTCAGCTGATAAATCTAAGGTGCCTACAAATTCCATCTCAAAGGCATAAAACTCAGATGAAGGAGCTTGAAATTTAGGAGGAAACGGTGGTGGTGACAGCGATCAAAAATTTCTTGATGCTGATAACCACTCCATGGAAGAAAACATCAATGATGTCATACACTTATTGGATCAAGCTTCTCTTGATTAGTTTACTGATTTGGTGGGAGACACTTCATTACCAGATCTAAACTTCACAAATTTAGATCTGTCCAATCAACTTGCTATAATCCCTCAACTTAGGATCCACAAGTCACACCCCACCACAAACATCATTAGAGAGGTTGACCAAGGGGTGAGAACAAGAGGACAAACCCATGGCAAAAATATTTGTCTTGTTTCTTGTCCCAGATAGAGCCAACAAAAGTTGATGAGGCTTTGACCGATGGAAGTTGGGTTGAAGCAATGTAAGAGGAGATGCTTTAATTTAATAGACAAAAGGTTTGGAACCTATGTCCTCTTCCTCAAAGGAAGAAAATCATAGGAACCAAGTGGGTTTTTAGGAACAAGAAGGATGATAGAGGACTTGTCATCAAGGAAACACACAAGCAGAAGGAATTGACTACACTGATATCTTTGCTCATGTGGCAAGACTTGAAGTTGTTAGGATATTTCTGGCTTTTGCAGCATCCAAGGATTTCAAGGTCTACCAACTTGATGTCAAGTCTGCTTTCTTATATGGGGTGATTGATGAATAGGTGTATGTCAAACAACCACCAGGCTTTGTAGACCCAGATTATCCTGATTATGTCTGCAAACTTGATAAAGCTCTCTATAAGTTGCACGAAGCTCCAAAAAAGTGGTATGAGACACTTAGTATCTTTATCAGTATGGCTACAAGACGGGTACTATAGATGGAACTCTCTTCATCAAAGGAATAGGGAATGACTTTAATGTTGGTTTAAGTGTATGTAAATGACATTATCTTTAGGTCTAATCTAAAGCTCTGTAAAGACTTTAAGAAGCTGATGAAGAACAGATTTGAAATGAGTGCCAGGGGGAACTTAATTTCTTTCTTGGAATTCAAGTGAAGCAAATTGACAATGGCATCTTCATAAGTCAATCAAAGTATGTATAAGACATATTTACAAGGTACAACATGACTTAATGTAAGGTTGCAAAGACACCGATAGTCAGAAACCACTCCCTTAGACCTAATCTTGAGGGGAAGTGTGTTAATGAACATCTTTACAAGGCTATGATTGGGTCTCTTATGTACCAACCCCAAGATATCATATTTTTTACATACATCTGTGCAAGATCAAGCCAACCCCAAGATGTCACACTAGGTTGTTGTTAAGAGGATTCTTATATATCTCAAGGGTGCTCCTAAACTAGGCCTTTGGTATTTAAAGAATTCGGACTTCAATATGTATGCTTATACAGATAGTGACTATGGCGGCTGTAACATGACTGTAAAGTCTACATCTGGGGGATGTCAATTCCTTAATGGAAGGATAGTCTCATGGTAATGCAAGAAATAATCTAGTGTATCTGCATCAACTGCAGATGAATAAATTGCTACTGCTAGTTGTCATGCTCAAGCGCTTTGGATTCAGAATCAGATGCTGCACTATGGTTTTAACTTCAAGGAGACTCTAATTTGCATAGAAAACAACAGTTCTATCTCTATTACAGAGAATCCTGTGCATTAGTCAAGGACAAAACACATTAACATCAGGTATTATCTAATTAGAGATAATTTGAAAAGGGGTTGATAAAACTAGTTAAAGTTAACACAAATGAATAATATATTGATCTGTTCACAAAGGCTTTTAATGAACAGATATTTATATATTTTCTATCAGCTGTTGGGATGATTAACTTTGAGTAGATTTTCTTAAAACTTAATTCAAGACTATTTCTAAAACATGTGTATGCTAAGTTGTCTAAACTAGCACCTACATAACCCAGATTACTTAGAAGACACCTTTTTCAAATGATATTCCTTAGAATTTTAAAAATCTTAAAACATATTTTCTTTCGGGAGACATTAATATTGTCTATGGAAGAATTATAAGTCTTCAAATCAGATAACTACTTATAAGAAATTTACCTTTGGAAGAATTCTGATATATCTTCTGAAGTAAAAATATGCTTCTAAGTACTTATATGTATTTGAAGAACAATTTTCTTCCAAAAGAAATTATGTCTCGGAAATTTATTCCCTTAAGAATAAAACTTCCAAGTTTTAATCTCTTCTGAAACCAAATATGTCTCAGGAGAGAAAATACCTAAGTATTTTCTCTTCTGAAACAAATTTTCATAAAGCTGAAGAATATCTTCCCAAGTCAAAATTGGCTTCGAAAGTTTTTATAAAACTTCCGAAAACAGAACACCTTCAGAAGATTTTCGACTTCCAAGAAAGCTACCTTTTGGGCACTTTTTCAGAGGTGGGACTGACATTCGGATTTGAAAGTTTATCCTTTTGCATTAACTTTGTCTCAAATCCATTTCATATATATACACCTAATGGTTCCCCCTCTTTCACTGTCTTCTTCATCTACAAATTATCTAACCTAAATTCACCCATAAACCGACTTTGTTCTTATCTTCATTCATAACAAAGCTACCTTAAATGGCCACCCCTGACCGCATAAACCAAGCCGATTTCTCCATGCACTTTCACAGGCAATACGATCAAGTTGCTCTATTGAACTTTGAGAAAGATCCAGGTTTCTCAGAGGTTTGCCACTTTCTTACTCTATCCAACTACTTCACCTCCCTCACCATAGATCCTCCACTCGATGAGGAATAACTATTTGACTTTTAGAGGACCTGCTAAGAGGTCACCATTGAAGTGGAGAAGGAATTGTTTGCCACAGTACAGGGGAGGACAATCTTCATCACTCAAGCCTCAATATACACTCATCTTTAGCTGGATGATGCAGAAGGTGAATTTTCATTTCCCAAATCTGTTGTTAACCAATCCTTTGAACATATGGGCTATAAAGGTGAATTCTCAGTCAGAACCTTTAGGAAAGGAAAGGTTTCCTCTCAATGGAAATACCTCCTCCATGTGGTTATTCACAGCTTATCTTTAAGCATGGAGGATGTGACTAGATTCTTAAAGACCTTTCCTTTATAGTCCATAGGATGGTTCAAGGGGTCAAGTTCAGGTATTCACAATTTCTATACACTAATTTACTTACAAACTTGGACTCCTTAGAATATTATATGTTCCTTAGATATGTCCAGCACATTCTCAACTATGAACTGGGCTCATAGTTAAGGGGAACAGGTGATGTTCTAAATTTGGGGCAGATGAAGCTCGGCATCTTTAAGACAATGAGAAAGCCAATGTTGACTTCTGAGGGTTAGAAATAGTCGTTTTCGTAAAATTGTTAGAGCTCATTGCTCAAGGTGACAACCTAGCAGCACCAGCTAGTGTTGAACCTACACCTTCTACTTCACAATAACCCACACAACCTCAAATAACCATCAACTACCAAAGAAAATCCAAACGAACCCCTACACAAGCTACTCAGCTTATGCAGGCCCCTATATCACCACCTATGCAGGAGGAAGTGGACACTAAAGGTCCCACTTCCCCTGAGGAGCAAACCACTCCCATCTTACCAATGATCAGTTCTGAGGTTCCTCATGCTCAAACTGATGAGCTCACAACCCCAATAGCCTTAAGCATTCACTCAAAGTCTTAAAACTCTAGTGAACAACCTTCAGGGGACTGTTACCATTCATAGCCTATTGATCTAAACAACCAATTCCTAACCAAGAATTCTATGTTGATAAAGATATGGGATTCAGTGAGTACCATGAATCTCTCTTCTCCACCCAGCTCAAGGAGAGATGAGTACTCCTACCTCTCCTATATCTAGCCCACATCATCCACCTACTACTGAGGTAGATCTCCCTGAACCTGTTCAGGAGATCTATATGGAAGAGACTCTCACTTCAGTAAGTGATTAGATCATTAAGAAATCAACCATGGCAACCCAGCCCATTCACACTTCAACTGAAGCTGTCAGTGTGCAGGGGATATCCAGCAGCCAAGAACAATATGCTGATGATGAGGAAGAAGACTTAGGTGCAATTCTCTCATCCCCTAGTGATTCTTCTGATGAATATGAGAGGAACATGAGAATAAAGGTGCATAAACTGACCAAACCATGCACCTATTTAGTCTCCAAGGTTAGTCACTTGGAATCTCAAATGACTACCTTACAAAGCAGGGTCCATGATTAGCAATTTCAAATTTCTAATCTCAAGGAAAAACTAGTAGAGAGACCTTTTAGGTAGGCACTAGGGCTTAAATCTTGGTTTCATTAGGTTGCATGCCTTCTGGTTAAAAAAACAGTGTATGCATGTTTCTTTAGATGTGTATCTAAAGTATCCAAGACCTTTTCATGACATTGTAATTATATTTTGTTCTTTTTAATACTATCCTTAAATGCATAAATAACTTACGGAGACGTATTTATGGTGGAGTGGCACAGATTTTGCATCGACAAGTCCTATCGATCTCTTTTATCCGAGTTGGCTATGGTTGGTGGATTAAAAGCGGTCAAAAAGTTTTGGTTGTCAATTATTTATTCTACATTTTGTTTCCTATGAAAGGATCGAAATGACCTGTTCATCACAAAGATCAAGACCCGTGTAGATTCGTTTCGTTGATGGAAAAGTTCGTCTATTTTCCTGAATTCGTAATATATATGTGACAACCCTAAAATTAAGGTTAGATATGCTAATGTCTTAAGAAATTTTTATAAATATATACTATAATATAAAGTTTATTTGACTAACACCTTATGGATCTTATGTGTTTTGGTAATTATATATATAGTATGTGATCATGCTTGCATGCATGCATAAGAATTTATGTATGCATGGATTCTTATACAAAAATTTCATGATTTATGTGTTTAGATATCAAATAGTGAGATCACTTGATTAGTTATTTCAATAATGTAAACATCATACTTATATAAAGATATAAACTTAACTAAATATAACAAAACAAAATCATCTACCAACATTAAACTAAAAAAACCATAATTACCTAAACAAACAACATAAACATAACCATAACTAAATCTCGGTGCATTAGGACACTGGACCAAACCCGATTAGTATTTAAAACTAGGCTAATCCTAAGCTTAATGACTAAGTGAGTCATTAACATCAAAACCGCCACCTAGCCACTAACTCTTCCCATAAATCGCCACCTATCACCGTCCTTACACCAAGCTCTCTCCAATGTTCGCCACCTCCCCTCTTAGAACCGACTAAGAACCCTATTACCCACCACCACATCAAGCTAAGGAGTAGGCCTAATGATGGCATCTCCACTACATGAAGGCTCGGCCGATGGGTCTTCCACAATCATCACTTTCTCATGCTACACACCACCACACCATCACTCTCAATCCTCCATCCTTCGGTTCTACATACCTCGAGCACCCACACTGTGAACCACCACAACACAATCATCAACCGGTCCCAAGATTATCGACACTTCCTTCTCTCGGTTTTCAAGCCATCAACCATCTCATCATCATCTTCTCATCAAAACCTATTCCAATTAAAGAACTTGGAATCAAGCACCAAGAATACCACCTTAAACAAGCCATCAATTCCTTAGTTACTCATTCAACTAAAAGGTTAAATTCTAAACCATGTCTAAAGGATCTATATGTGTTTAAAACAAATACATATGATCTAAATTCTTTGAAACAAATCATCAAGAATGATCCTTAAAAACCACATAACCTACGTGTTTCTTTTAAATTTTGTAATTAATTTCCTTTATATCACTGAGATTTATATTTTTATATAATCTGTAATGGTAAAATAGAAATAAATATCTAAACAGTGAGATAAATTATAAAAAATTCACATATGTTATGATATTTGTAATTAAACAGTATTTATAAATTTCTTAATTTGTGAAGATATATAATTATTTTTATTGAATTTTAGAATAGTTAGAAAAATTACAGTAAAATATTTACTATGAAACAATGATTAGAAAATTTATGAGGTGCTACGGATTATTAGGTAAGTATTCTAAAAAAATATACGAATTTATTAATAATTATAGCTATTTTTACCAATTTATGCTAAGTTTATATTTATTTTAACAAATTATCTGAAATTAATTAATAGTTGAAATTTCTATATGATTATTGATATTTTCTGATGATGTTGCTATTAAACTTTTGAATATTTTGAGTAATCATAGTTACTATTTTAAAATTTGTAACTAAGGTACTGAAAATTTTAAAGAAAATTATCTTTTTCTAACTTATAATTAATTTTATAGGTTATCGCTGGAATTGAGGTGAGACTCATAGCGTCATTTTCATACTTATAAAGTTTTGGGGGAAAAACATACTGTTTTAACTGATGCATATGTATAAGATTTTGGAATTTACTGTCAGTTATGTTAACAACCATTAATTCGGATGTAGAACCGTTAGATAATATAGGTAGCGCTACTTAGGAAATTATTTTTCTGCACCAACAGGATAAGTGTTGTGATGCTATATTATCTAATTTTGTGTGATTTATATTTGACAGTTATGAATCACTTACGTAATAAGTAGGTTTGGTTGTTATTTTGCATCAGTATATGTATTTTATTAAGGAAATAAACCTATGATCTCATCAACTTTAAGTTGAATATTTTGAGTATGCTTTTTCAGGTAATCATGTCTAACAACAATAGGTTCTCTTTTGGTGTGTATAACGGCTGGGGTGATCTGATGGGAAAAGTATGTGTGAGTCTAACTGTTAATCTGCTCGATCTTAGCCTGTCGGTGGACGCTCATTTCCATCGTGTTTGAAGATGTAGCAGTTAGATTAATATATTTTATAATATGGTTATATTAAAATTTTGTGTACTAACATTAATATAACCCGAACTGGTATTATAATATGTTTATGTTTTATGTATTTATGTGTTATTTGTTAATTTTTCTGATCAATGCGTTCTAAACAAGCTAGTGACATCTAAAGCATTTTACGTTTTCGCCAGGATGTGACAATATAGATCATTGTTTCACTCCGCCAACCGGATAAAGTGGCGTAGTTCCCCTATTCTTGATCCGTCTATTTCTATTTAATCTTCTCCTGTACTATTTTTCCTGTTGTTTTTGTATACACGTCCTTATTTCAAGAAAAGTAAGAAAGAAAAAGATCTGAAAACCATAAAATTAAATCTAATTACAAATTTTAGTTGCTAAAACATGGGTTTGTAAAACATATAACAGTTATTTGCAGTAAACGTTTAAAATTTAAATTGTTACATTTACGAGAGAAAGAAAAAAGGTATCATCAAATCTTAATATAGCAAGGAATAACCTCATCTACAACCGGTCTCCCTCTCCATTGTAACTGTGGAAATTAAAATATAAGCATTTACGTGGGTGAGAAATCCAGCATAGGGGTTGGATCTTGTTGGGGGAAAATAATATGGTTTTATTATTACATTTTTGTGGTTTTAGATTCTTTGAAGTCTGTACTTTAAAATCCAGCTCGTGGCTACGTTGGTACTGGTTTTTTATTTTAATAATAATGCATCTTTGCCGTTGGAAAAAAAATATTATAAAATCAAACCTTTTAGTAGAGACATTTAGATCCAGGTAACCCACCCAAAAGGTATATTAGTGCCACTAAATCCCAAAATAATATCATCTAAAAGAGATGGTAACAATAATGTTGTGAAAAACGATATATTTGTACTTTAAGATCGATAACATCAACTAGAACATGACTTAATATATAATTTAAAAAATAGTACGATATAATGTTACCTAATTGTTAAATAAGTTCACGAGGATAAATCTTCAAACACATAGAACAATTGACATATTTTCTTCATAAAAGGTGTTTAGAAGATATTATTGTTATTATTTTAATTAAAAAATTATAATTACTTTCCACTTGAAAAAGATATCCGAATATGTTTCACAACCAAGTACGTCCTTCATTTTTCAAGAACATTATTTTCTCTTCAATCTACCAATCCATTGTAAATATCCTCAAATTTCAACATGTATCACCCCTTTTACGTTTTTAATTAACCATCTATTTATTTAGCTAACAAAATGAAATTCTAAAACTTAATAATAAAAATGAAGAAAAATAGATTTTCAAAGAAAAACAGAAAAAGTACCAAAGGAATTGTAATAAAAGATAACCTTCTCCTAACCCCATCCGACTTGTGATTTTTTCATTCGTCACCGTTCATGAACGCCACATTGCAACACACCCAACAGCCCCAGGTAATCACTCAGACTCAAGGATAGCGCAATATATACCAGCACTTTAATGCTATAAATTTTAGATTTTATTTATTTAGGTTTTAAAGCTTATCTTTTGTTTCTCATGTTTAAATATCCTTTATTTATATTAAGAAAATATTACTTCAGCATAAGCAGAAACCATCAGCTTTGCGAGCCCATTTATTGTTTAAAGATTTTTGTTTTTTTATTAGCCTAACAACAATAAGCGAATATATTAATTGTTTTAATTGTATATTATTTAATTAAAATACTTTTTCCAGTATAAATAGTACGTATTCGGCATCATCAGAGAGATCTAGTCAAGTTTTTTTGTTGAAGGAAAAGCTACAATGGCCATGGTTTATTCGAGTGATGAAACTTCCATAAAGATTGAGGTCAGTGTTTAATTTTAGTATATATTCTAAAATGTTTGAACTTTCATATTATCCATTATGGAGATTAGATAGAGAAACGAATCCACTAATTTAGAATGCGTATTAGTAGATCATTAGAATACGCTTGTTATCATGCATTTTGGTGCATTGCTTGTCTATGCGATACAACTTGCTAGTTAAACTGCTGTAGTTGCATTGGCCTTGGTAGTGATTGTCTATCACGTAAATATATGGGTTCTAATTACTTGAAAGTGTAAGGTTATGTACTTATGTGGTATTTAAAAGTGAAAACAAAAGATTCTTGTTCAAAAAACGAAGTTAAAGGTGTGGGGGAAACATTTATAAGTTTTGGCTGGAACTTTAGGTAATCTTGTTAGTTTCTTTATCGATTCATCAACATCCTCATCTCCATCCTCGATCAGTAGTTAAGATTTGATCCAATTTTGATCGGTTTTGATATGTTTCATCTTGATTTCGAGTTTCGCTATTCTCTTCATTTCACTCTCTTTTCCTTCCGTTTGAGCTCCATTTTTGTGTCATCGCTCCTTACAATCATATATCTGTTTTCTTATTATGATCCTGTTTTTTAGATGTTTTCGCCGCGAAGTTTTGTTTCCTCTACTTAATTTCTGATGAAAGTTCTTTTGAGAAAATAGTGTGTTTCAATAGTTTGGGCAAAAGCTTTTTGTTCACTTTTCCCTCGGACGAAAGCTAGCTTTTCTTGTTGGGTGAACGTTTCAGTGAAAGTTCAATTCTTCTGTTCCGGCTGAAAGTTTTGTGTTTGCTTGTATCATACATAATGTCAACCCCTCGTGCTTTCGCTAGTAATAGATTCTTTTAATCCTTTATTTTACATCCCTCTGATTATTTTACATACTATACTTTTTATTAGACTAGTTATATATTTACAGTTTATCAGTTTTGTATAGGTTGGTATACTAGAGGGTAGTAGACTGAAACTATTGTATCTATATAAACAAATCAATATCAATGAATGAGAGAGGTTGCAAAACTAAATATTCTATCATGGTATCACCCAAATATCGATCCCTGCAACCCTAACTAACCCTAGCTGCCGCCTCAAACCCTTCGGCTGTCTCCCTGCAATCGAATCTCCTATTCTCTCTTCATTCGATTCGCAGGTCTTCTACCCTCCTTCCCCACGTTTCTATTGCTGCCATGGACAAGCTTCCACCTGCTGTCACCGTCACCAACATAAAATCCCATATTCCTGTCATCTTGGAGAATGACACAAGTAAGTATAATTCCTGGAAAGAACTGTTTGTCACCCATTGTGAAGCATATGACGCAATCGATCACATCGTGCCTCCGGAAAC